>JAODXP020000019.1:39242870-39275406 GCA_027497455.2 Sardinella longiceps | reverse complement strand
GAATATTTCTATAACTTTATTATGACTGGAGCAGATCCTCTCCTGTAGCTGGCCTGTAGCATCAATCACTGCATGTTGTTTTGGATGTGCCTCATTATGAACTTTGAAGTGAGTTTCACAGTAAGACATCAGACAATCCAGACAAGATTTCACAGCTTTGAGTTTTCTTCCTTTGCAGAGATCACACTCCACATCTCCAGGACCAGCAGTAGATACAGATGTTGGTGCAGCTTGGATTCTGGTCTTCCTAAATTTCTCCACCATTTCAGCAATCAGAGGGTTTTTGTAGAGGACAGGTCTGGGAGTGAAGGTGTGTTTGCACAGGGGGCAGCTGTAGACTCCTTTCTGATCCTCCTGATCCCAGCAGCCATTAATGCACCTCATACAGAAATTATGTCCACAGGGAATAGCCACTGGATCCTTCAGCAGATCCAGACACACTGGACATGTGAAAGAATCTTCCTCCTTAGTAATCGCCTCCGCCATTTTCTGTCTTACAAACACCAAGCACACACTCTTCAGAAGTCGGAACAATGTGAGAATTCAGTTTCACTTTCTCAGAACTCTCATGACCACAGATAAGGCGTGTACTAATGTGGGGGAGTGGCCAATCACAAACCTGTGTGTCTGGTTTTAGTGAATGTAAAAGGAGGTTGAATCAGATTCTCATTTAGGAAAACAAACTGATGTAGGCCTAACCGTGTTCATGTCTTCTTACATTCTATGTTACCTGAAAAAGTCTCCTTATAAAAATGCAGATTCCAGGGTTACTCAAAACACAATAGGCTATAAAAGGAAACTCAAATATCACATTTTCATCATCTCAGTAAAGATCCTCTCACTGTCCTCCACTGCTGTCTGTGCAGAGCTCTGATAGGAGACACACAAAGAGGAGGACAGGAGACACACGGGGGGAGGTGAAGCTGAAAAGGGTTTCAAGGATTTGTGCCCTAAAGATGCCAGAGGTGGCACTGCCAATGACATTTGTACGGGGGTAAGGATTTTAAGGTGCCAGTGTTTGCTTGTATGATGTAGAAATGCTGCAGAGGCACAGGTGCTCACTGGGCTTTTATGGATTTGGCCCAACAGTGGAATTAAAACTAAATGCTGCTAATGTTGACCCTTCCCTCTCCTCAGATTTCCCAGCACTGACATTATAGATAGACTTACATACTTATCTGTATGAATGAATGAACCTATTGCTAATCTGTTCATTTTACTTATTCAGCAAATGTTTACAATCAAGCACTCAATGGAGTTTGTTTTGACCAATGATATTACTGAAGATCATGATCATTTGTACTTCAACACAACGTAATTGCAATAATGTAGGAGATCAGCTCTATTCTTTCCAGAAGACTAAAAAAACTGATGTAGACAACTGTGTTCATGTCTTCTTACATTCTGTGTTACCTGAAAAGTCTCCTTATAAAAATGCAGATTCCAGGGTCACTCAAAACACAATAGCTTAAACAATTAGCTTAATAAGGTGCAGTCTGAGATACTAAGCGGTTGGTAACACTTTTTATAACATAGTTTTTCTGCTCATGATCCACTAACTCTCCAAGCCCAATATGGAACACACTAAACACATTTGCCTGCTGGTTCAGAGAACAGAGCAGTTTCAGTGGGGGTAGCCCCTCCTCTATACAGTAAGTGAATAAAGAGATATCAATTTCTGTTACGACTCCTGTGTGTGTGATGTTGTGTATCTGTGTGTGTGTGTGATGGTGTGCATCTGAGTGTGTTTGTGTGTGCCACCTAGTGGTGAAATGATACCCTGGTCTGCTGCACAGTTCTGCCAAAGATCACTGACAGCGCTTTCACACCAACAGAGAAACGTGCCAGTGCTGGTTCCTGCACCTCATCTTGATTTGGCTGTCATGTGCACACCAAAAATCAAGTAAAAAGAGAACCATGACGACATGAGTGAATGTCAACGTGGAAAATAAACAAATCAAGGATGGAGACTGGGTCCTTCAGTAGGTCCAGACAAACTGGACAGTTGAAAGACTGTCTTTTAGCCGAGGCCTCAGCCATGTCTCCTCACGATCACACACACAGACAGTTAGGAGACAGCAGAGTGAAAGGTCACTTTTGGTTTCCGTTTTAACCATGAGGAGGAGTGGCAGCAATATTGATGAGGAGGAGTGAACCTTGGAACAAAACTGCACTGGTTCCCCTCCACTTTGTCGTGGTCTTCACAGACAGACAGACCTGCTGCAGGGAGAAATCAAATTCTGCCCCCCACACTGAGTTGTGTTTTTATAGTACAGTGTTTTTACTCCTGCTTGTTATCTTTTCAAGCCATACATGTTGTATGAAGAACCCTGCATAGTGACAGATAGATATATTGTCTATGTACAGATGATGTTATTCCTGCTTGCCTGTCGTACTGTAGTCCACAGTGCATGTTGGGTCAGTACAGGGCTATCAGCTGGAGGCCACTGTGGACTGATGTTTGGTTCCTTACCCAGTGCATCTCCTGGTGGAGGGGGCAGTGGTTAGTTTGTGACGTCTCTCTCTCTCCCCTCTCTCTCTCTCTCTTCCCCTGCAGCTGCCCTTACTGCAGTGTGGCGTCCCAGAAAGAGTCCCTCCTCCATGATGGCCACAACCAGTAGCTGGCCTCCTCTGCCTGATATCTGATGGCCCCCTGTACTGTAAGCTCACCCCAGTTAGACCTGCTGCTGCTGCTGCTGCTGCTGCTGCTGCTGCTGCATGAAGACACTGGATGTGTCCACTAAGCCCCTGCATGATCCCACTTCCACTGGGTGAATGAATGTGGCCCAGCAGCCAGTCACCCTCTCTGCAGTCTGGGTGCAGTCAGTCAGTCAGCTCAGAGTACCTGAGGCACCTGCATGTGTGTGAGCTGGATTAGGAGTTATGCTTCTTGGCAGCTGTGGACCACATCACTACATCTGGTCTGGAGTGTTGTGTGTGTTTGTGATCTCAGATGGGAGTACTAGCTGCCTGCTTAGCTTAGCACAGCTTTACACCCTGACAGTCAAAGTGGCCCAAAACTATCAATCAAACACACCCATGGAACACTGAAAACACACAAATTTGGCTGACCACTTATTATATGCATCTATTAGTTCCATCAGACAGAATGTCTGCTGAACCAAATCAGGAAGTGTGGGACCTGATAAGAGTTGTTATTGGCTCAAACTCATTGAGGGGCTGCAGGCCTATGTTTCTGTTGCTCTGTGGTCAAGCACCAGGAATTGATTTATAAGATTAATTAGGCCTACTTTAGATTTCTAATTCAAATAAATCTGATTTATTTGTTTTTTATATTAGTTTCATTTCCTGAACAACTTACAATCAACATGGCATACATTAAGTAGAATCTACAGTGTAATCTGATAAGTCACAATATTTTGATGTGTCCTGATGAATTGTTGTCATGTATTTTGATTGGCAGCATTCTACCAGACAAAGCCTGTCAATAGGATAACTGGACTAGAGACTAAAACATAAACAAAGACACATTCCCTGATGGGGAGTAAGAAAGTGCTGTTTCCCATGGACTTAAAGAATACACAAAAGCAACTGTGTTCAAAAGAATTTTTTTGATTAGTATGTTTGAGTATTAGATTTATTAACACATACTGTAATCCCAATTATTTCCATTTCCATGTATCCTATCAGATGCATGTACTGCAATAGCAGTTTACACCTGTAACAATTCTAAACACAGTTTCATTGACTTATCAACCTATCATCCTTTTTATTATCAGCATATACTATAAAAACATTTTACATTTATTATGCTGTGTTGCTAGCCTGGCTTGCACGACCACGTTAAGAAATCAAATCAAACTTCTATCAATGTTAGAGGATAGAGCTGGACAAGGTCATAGTAAGCTTCGCCTAATTCAGCCTCTCAATGGGTCCTGATTTTTCTGAGCTTGAGAGGAAATTGCCTCCTTGGCCATACTGGCTTGATCGCGAAATTTCATGCAGCAACAGGAAGTATGGGCAGGCCCAGGCCCAGTGGTGTCTGATTATTCTACTGCCAGAATTGTTTGTTATTGTGTGTGTGTGTGTGTGTGTGTGTGTGTGTGTGTGTGTGTGTGTGTGTGTGTGTGTAGGGGTGCAGGAACAGTCTTCCCCATCCAATCTATATATGAGTCACAGCAGCTTCAATATCCAAACCAACACTCAGCACCTTCTCCTTTCATTATGGTACTTTATAAGAGACTGTATATGAATCAATAACAGATTGCTTATATGAGATGTTGATGAATCAGACTATATAAGGCAGCTGGCAGATCTTTACATGAGAGACTGTGTTGATGAGTTGGAAAGACTGTGTGTGTGTGTGTGTGTGTGTGTGTGTGTGTGTGTGTGTGTGTGTGTGTGTGTGTGTGTGTGTGTGTGTGTGTGTATAAGGGGCCTGGGCATGATAACAGCACTTCTCGTCCAACCCCATCTGTAGGGGAATCAGAGCAGCTTCACTGATGATCCAGTATTTAACCAAAACCCAGGGTAGAGTGCGTGAGTGAATGTGGTCTGGATTCTGTGCAGGAAGGTCATTGTGTCAGAGATGCTGTAGAAGGCCAGAGTTCCTGCCCTGTGATCCACATACACTCCTATTCTGCAGCTGGCCACTAGAGGGAGTTTAGTCTCTTTATTATTGTGCCTGAAAGAGGAGCTGGAGCTAAACAGACTCAGACTCCAGGACTGATTATTATATCCAAACCCACACTCATAACCTCCTCCTTTCCTGCTGATGCTTTTATATGATACTGATATATAAACACCATACTTCCCACTCCACTCCACCTCCCAGTAGCAGCGTCCAGACACACCCTCTCTACACAGCACCTGCTGCCACACATCAAATCTCTCTGGATGATCAGGATATGACTGGAGCTCATCTCTACACTCCACCCTCCTGTTCCCCTCAGACAGATGGAGTTCTCTGTTTGCTGTGTTTGGATCCAGTGTGAAGTGACAGGAATCTGATGGAGGGGAGAAAAGAACAAATGTGTTTTATATTGGGTGTGTGTGAGAGTGTGTTGCTGATGTCATCATGTGACCTGAGTTTATTTTTTATATTTTTTTTCTCATGGGATAGAATGTTGCACATCTCAGTCTCACTCTCTGAACATCTTTGGATGAATGGTGGTCGCATGTATGCTTGTAAGTGTGTGTGTGTGTGTGTGTGTGTGTGTGTGTGTGTGTGTGTGTGTCTGTGTGTGTCTGTGTGTTCATACCTGTGGAAGATGAGATGGTGTGTGTGTGTATTTATGAGAGGAAGAGAAAGAAGCAGACAGAGAGGATATGGCTCATACTGTGTGTGTGTGTGTGTGTGTGTGTGTGTGTGTGTGTGTGTGTGTGTGTGTGTGTGTGTGTGTGTGTGTGTGTGTGTGTGTGTGTGTGTGTATTTGATGAGTGTATTTAATGTGTGTGTGTGTGTGTGTGTGTGTGTGTGTGTGTGTGTGTCCATCTTACACTGTGAGAACTCCCTGGTCTTTGGTTCAGAACAAACAGCCTGGACATCAGACACTGAAACAGACAGAATCACAGTAGAACCAGTAGTGAATATAAAGTGCAGATTTCATCATGTCAGATCAGATTATTAGGATGAATAAACAATTGGGTCCAAGGGGTTGATTTCATCTGGAATTTTCCCTAAACTTATATTTGTCCACACACGTGCATTAGTGAGCCCTTCACCTGTGCATTCAGTTCACAGGTAAACACTCTGGTGCATTTTCCAGCACTCAGCATGACAGCTGCACACTGACTGACACAAAACTGAGACTCAGAGGCACTGGGTTGTGAAGTAAAACTGCACGTTAGAATGGCCTTTTTAGGTGACCAGTCCAAGAGACATCTGTGCAATAGTCATGATTCTAAATGAGTTTTGACATGTCTAATGTTACAAAAAACAAATGTCATTTACTGTTGTAATGTTGTTGATATTGGGTATTGGCATTGTTAGAACAAAAGCTTTGTTCTATGCGTGGTCATTACAGGGAGGAAAGGAATGATGCCGAAACCTGTATTAATTGAAAGTATGTTTATTGGTAACAACACAAAGGACAGCAATCCAAAGTGGGTTGCTGGAGAAGGTGCATTTCTACGCGTTCTGTCAGCTTAGGGACCATTGCATACATTGTTGCAAATCTGGTTGATTCCCAGAATGTCAGCGTTTCATTTTGTTAGAACACAGTGTCCAGAACAAATTATTCTTACAGCATGAAAACAAACATTTTAGATGATTCATGTCATACTGACGACAAGCTCATGTTACTCTTATGTAAACACCTTCAAATAAACTGTTCCCAAAGGTTGTTAGAATCAGAAGGTAGCAGAGACTTACTGGTTGGTGGAATCCTCTCCTTACTGCTTGTTCTTCTGACTGGGAGTTCAGGATCAGTATCTGGGAACCAACACAGGAGACACACATATATCAGCCAGGATCTAAAGAACAAACTAGCAGCACAGAAGTACCACTGTGCCCCATCTGGTGTAATTTAGATGTTAACTTATCACCTTGTGGGAAATCTTTGATAGATTACCAGTTACAGACTTTGTTACCTTTGAACAGAAGTTTTAGTATACCTGAGAAAATGAATGTTCAATGGCCAGTATATTCAATGACCTTTCAGGATATTCAATGGCTTTTGAAATGCAGTTGAGACCCTATGGGCTCTAATCTGTATGGCATGCATTTCACAGTGAGAAATATTACTCCCCATGTGAACTAATGCACTGGGCAAGAACAGGATGAATGTCAGTGTCTTCACTGAGAATATTTGACTTCAAAAAAAGAAAGAGAAAAGAGAGACTTACATTCTAAACCCTTGAAGATCTGAGGTTTCACTATTGTGAGAGAGACACAGAAAATATATTCAGTGGGGTGAATAAATATTAACGCATATGAATTTGTCATATCAAAGTCATAGAATTTCATGACTGGATCAATTCCAGATGTTTTTCCAACCTGCTGCAGATGTTATCTTGGCTTTTTCTTGTTTGAAGATGATATCCAGTTGTTTCTGCAGTTCAGTCTTCAGTGCAGACACTGATTCCTTCACAGCCTCAAAAGAGATGTTTTGGTTGAAGGTCATGTTGGGTACATCTTTAGAGCGAGGAGAGTCTCTGATTGACTGGAAACTCTATGGACAGAAACAATATGTGAGACAGCCCACCTGAATAGTGCATTCCCAATGGCAGGTCAGGATAACCGAAATTCAAAATTTAATAAGTTGTTACTTGTCCCAATACACACGTTGTCTGAAAATTTAATTCAAATCCATGCAGTACTTTTCAAGTTATTTTGTACACAGTAAGACACATAGGCCCAATCCCATTTCTATTCCCTAACACTAGCACTAGTTTTCGAATTCCCTCCAAGATGAGACACCCCTCGATTGTGTAGTGAGAAGTGCGATCTTCCCCTAATAAATGGGACAGCACTTCGCATAAAAACGTCTTCACCTGTTTCATGCGTCTATCGTTAACACTGAACGGATATAAGGCTCTTAACCGGGGTAAACTGTTCAAAAGCCGTCATCGACAATCATCACCCACATGAGAGGCTCTGGTAGCCTAATTCTGGTGAAAGATTTGCGCACTTTGAAAAATATCGATCTTTCTAATAGTCATGTTTTAACACACCAGTGCGGAATTCAACTAAGATATCCCTATATATATATATATATATATATATATATATATATATATATATATATATATATATATATACATGCTTAATTGCAATAGTAGCTATATTTTCGAAGTTCTTATCCAGAGCTGAGAGAACGGGACACAGCTCGGGCAGTCGGACACAGATCGGGTACCGACACGCAGTTCGCAAAGAATCGTGGGTAATTTCATCTTCACTTCAACTTGACTTCGTTCGAAGTCTGCACTCGACCTCCCTCCGTTTGAAGGGGCGATTTGAAGGACTGAAAGCCACTATCCCTCGGTCCCGAAAGTATTGGGACACCCTACACTTCCACATGAACGCGCAAACCGAGTGTTAGGGCCAAAATCGAGGGGAAGTGATAGTAAAGTGTTAGAAATGGGACTGGGCCTGATGCCGGCGAGACATTACATCCTTGGCGGAGGTAAATATGCTTAAAATGTAATATTCAATGTGCACAACTGTTACATTCAGAGCAATACATTCTATTGGTAGCATAAATACAGTGTGATGCAAACAATGATGTTACCTTGAGGAAATGGATGTGATCCTGTGTGTGTGAAAGCTGCTCCAGCTCAGCATCTCTCTTCTTCAGCTCAGCAATCTCCTGCTCCAGTCTCTTCAGGAGTCCTTCAGCCTGACTCACCTCAGTCTTCTCCTGAGCTCTGATCAGCTGTGTCACCTCAGAGCGCCTTCTGTCAATGGAGCGGATCATCTCAGTAAAGATCCTCTCACTGTCCTCCACTGCTGACTGTGCAGAGCTCTGATAGGAGACACACAAAGAGGAGGACAGGAGACACACAGAGGGAGGTGAAGCTGAAAAGGGTTTCAAGGATTTGTGCCCATAAAGATGCCAGAAGTGGCACTGCCAATGTCATTTGTGCATTATGTGTATTATCATATTATTCATCATACATTGTTTATCATATCATTATAGTCTTTCAGCAAATGACACTGTATGTTGCGATCTAACAGCACTTCAACACAAATGCCAGAATCATATCAATTACATCTGAGAGCTGAAACTACCATCAGTCAGCTCTTGTTTTCTCATTTCTCACCTTGAGAGTCTCCACAGCCTTCCTCAGCTCCTGCAGCTCCTTCTCTCTCTCCTGGATTCTCTGCTGGAATCTCCTCTGGGTTTGGCCCAGCTGTTTCTGTTCATAATAAACAGACATTCTTCGGTAATTAGTTTCTTTGATAGTTAAAATAATTCATGCTACTAACACTTGACCTCTGAAATTAACTCATATTCAGGTTAAAGCTGCTTGTGAATATTTAACAGGTTCTACAGGCTCTATTTGCACTTTGCCCCTGATCCTCCATTTCTTTTCTTTCCTATGGGAGAGAGACTGTGGATATTGAGTAGATATCTGGAAGACCTATGTTGTTTTTCACAATTAGAATTATAAAAGACTGAAGTACACACATGTTTATTAGTCCATTCTTCTAGAGCTGTGACTGTGTCATGGCCTTTATGTTTGTCCATCGTGCACAGATAGCAAATACAACTCTGATCAGTACGACAGAATATTTCTATAACTTTATTATGACTGGAGCAGATCCTCTCCTGTAGCTGAGCTGTAGCATCAATCACTGAGTGTTTTCTTGGGTTTACTTCATTGTGAACTTTGAAGTGAGTTTCACAGTAAGACAGCAGACAATCCAGACAAGACTTCACAGCTTTGAGTTTTTTCCCAGTGCATACATCACACTCCACATTTCCAGAACCAGCAGTAGATACAGCAGGTTGTACAGCTTGGATTTTTGTCCTCCTAAATTTCTCCACCATTTCAGCAATCAGAGGGTTTTTAGACAGAACAGGCCTGGCTGTGAATGTGTGTTTGCACAGGGGGCAGCTGTAGACTCCTTTCTGATCCTCCTGATCCCAGCAGCCATTAATGCACCTCATACAGAAATTATGTCCACAGGGAATAGCCACTGCATCCTTCAGCAGATCCAGACACACTGGACATGTGAAAGAATCTTCCTCCTTAGTAATCGCCTCCGCCATTTTCTGTCTCACAAACACCAAGCACACTCTCTTCAGAAGCCGGAACAATGTGAGAATTCAGTTTCACTTTCTCTGAACTCTCATGACCACAGATAAGGCGTGTACTAATGTGGGGGAGTGGCCAATCTCAAACCTGTGTGTCTGGTTTTAGTGACTGTAAAAGGAGGTTGAATCAGATTGTCATTTAGAGAAAACAAACTGATGTAGACAACCGTGTTCATGTCTTACATTCTGTGTTACCTGAAAAGTCTCCTAATAAAAAAGTAGATTCCAGGGTTACTCAAAACACAATAGGCTATAAAAGGAAACTCAAACATTTTCATCATCTCAGTAAAGATCCTCTCACTGTCCTCCACTGCTGTCTGTGCAGAGCTCTGATAGGAGACACACAAAGAGGAGGACAGGAGACACACAGAGGGAGGTGAAGCTGAAAAGGATTTCAAGGATTTGTGCCCTAAAGATGCCAGAAGTGGCACTGCCAATGTCATTTGTACGGGGGTAAGGATTTTAAGGTGCCAGTGTTTGCTTGTATAATGTAAAATGCTGCAGAGGCACAGGTGCTCACGGGGCTAAAGGATTTGACCCAACAGTGGAATTAAAACTAAATGCTGCTAATGTTGACCCTTCCCTCTCCGCAGATTTCCCAGCACTGACATTATAGATAGACCTACATACTTATCTGTATGAATGAATGAACCTATTGGTAATCTGTTCATTTTACTTATTCAGCAAATGTTTACTATCAAGCAATCAATGGAGTTTGTTTTGACCAATGATATTACTGAAGATCATGATCATTTGTACTTCAACACAACGTAATTGCAATAATGTGGGAGATCAGCTCTATTCTTTCCAGAAGACTAAAAAAACTGATGTAGACAACTGTGTTCATGTCTTCTTACATTCTGTGTTACCTGAAAAGTCTCCTTATATAAAATGCAGATTCCAGGGTCACTCAAAACACAATAGCTTAAACAATTAGCTTAATAAGGTGCAGTCTGAGATACTAAACGGTTGGTAACACTTTTTATAACATAGTTTTTCTGCTCATGATCCACTAACTCTCCAAGCCCAATATGGAACACATTAAACACATTTACCCGCTGGTTCTGAGAACAGAGCAGTTTCAGTGGGGGTAGCCCCTCCTCTATACAGTAAGTGAATAAAGAGATATCAATTTCTGTTACGACTCCTGTGTGTGTGATGTTGTGTATCTGTGTGTGTGTGTGTGATGGTGTGCATCTGAGTGTGTTTGTGTGTGCCACCTAGTGGTGAAATGATACCCTGGTCTGCTGCACAGTTCTGCCAAAGATCACTGATAGCGCTTTCACACCAACAGAGAAACGTGCCAGTTCTGGTTCCTGCACCTCATCTTGAATTGGCTGACATGTACACACCAAAAATCAAGGCGTTTGGGAACCGAACACTTGGTTCCCGTCGTGCACCAAGTAAAAAGAGAACCATGACGACATGAGTGAATGTCAAAGCGGAAAATAAACAAATCAAAGATGGAGACTGTGTCCTTCAGTAGGTCCAGACAAACTGGACAGGTGAAAGACTCCTGTCTTTTAGCCGAGGCCTCTGACATGTCTCCTCACGATCACACACACAGACAGTTAGATGATGAGATGAGTAGAGTAGAGACGAGGCAGCAGAGTGAAAGGTCACTTTTGGTTTCACCAAGTTTTAACCATGAGGAGGAGTGGCAGCAATATTGATAAGAAGGAGCGAACCTTGGAACAAAACTGCACTGGTTCTCCTCCACTTTGTCATGGACTTCACAGACAGACAGACCTGCTGCATGGAGAAATCCAATTCTGCCCCCACACTGATGTATAGAGTTGTGTTTTTAGTACAGTATTTTTATTCCTGCTTGTTATCATTTCAAGTCATACCTGCTGCATGAAGAAACTGGATTAACCCTGCATAGTGACAGATAGATACAGTGTCTTTGTACAGATGATGTTATTCCTGCTTGGTATCTTGTTGTATCTTGCCTGTCGTACTGTAGCCTACATCTGCCAGTGCCAGTGCACGTTGGGTCAGTAGCAGGGCTGTCAGCAGGAGGCCACTGTTGACTGATGTTTGGCTCCTTACCCAGTGCATCTCCTAGTTGCTAGTTGGGGATGTCTCTCTCTCTCCCTGCAGCTGCCCTTACTGCAGTGTGGCGTCCCAGACAGAGTCTGTGTCCACTAAGCCCCTGCATGATCCCACTTCCACTGGGTGAATGAATGTGGCCCAGCAGCCAGTCACCCTCTCTGTAGTCTGGGTGCAGTCAGTCATTCAGCTCAGAGTACCTGAGGCACCTGCATGTGTGTGAGCTGGATTAGGAGTTGTGCTTCTTGGCAGCTGTGGACCACATCACTACATCTGGTCTGAGTGTTGTGTGTTTGTATAGGGGAATACTAGCTGCCTGCTTAGTTCAACCCATATTTCCACACACATTCCCCAAAGCCTTTCTCCAACCCATAAATCTGATTTATTTGTTGTTTATATTATTTTTATTTCCTGAACAATTTATCGTCAACATGGCATATATTTAGTAGAATCTAATCTAGAGTCTAATCTAAGTCACTCTTAAGATTTTGATACGTGTCCAGATGGATTGTTCTCATGTGTTTTGTTTGGTAGCATTCTACCAGAGGAAGCCAATAGAGGATAACTGGACTAGAGACTAGAGCATAAACAAAGACACTTTCCCTGATTGGGAGTAAGAAAGTGCTGTTTCCCATGGACTTAAAGAATATACAAAAGCAACTGCGTTCAAGAGATTTTTTTTTATTAGTATGTTTGAGTAGTTTATTTATTAACACATACAGTACTGTAATCCCAATTATTTCCATTTCCATGTATCCTATGAGAAGCATGTGCTGCAATAACAGTTTACAGTAATACATCTACATATTACAGCACCTACTGTATAACAATTCTAAACACAGTTTCATTGAGTTATCAACCTATCACACTATTTATTATCAGCATACACTGTAAAAAGATTTACATTTATTATGCTGTGTTGCTAGCCTGGCTTGCGCGACCATGTTCAGAAATCAGATCAAACTTCTATCAATGTTATGGGATAGAGCTGGAGTCATGGTAAGCTCGCCTAATTCAGCCTGCACATTTCTCATTGGGTCCTGATTCTTCTGGGCACGAGAGTTGAAGAAATTGCCTCCTTGGCCATACTGACTTGATGGCGAACTTTCATGCAGCAACAGGAAGTATGGCCAGGCCCAGGCTACTGTGTTGCAGAATTTGTAATCATAGTGGTGTCTGATAATTTTACTGCCAGAAATGTTTGTTGTTGGGTTTTGTGTCTCTCTCTCTCTCTCTCTCTCTCTCTCTCTCTCTCTCTCTCTCTCTCTCTCTCTCATTGTCATCAGTGTGTGTGTGTGTGTGTGTGTGTGTGTGTGTGTGTGTGTGTGTGTGTGTGTGTGTGTGTGTGTTTGTGTACGTGTGTAGTGTGTATAAGGGGCCTGGGCATGATAACAGCACTTCTCGTCCAACCCCATCACAGCAGCTTCACTGATGATCCAGTATACAACCAAAACCCAGGGTAGAGTGTGTGAGTGAATGTGTATCTGAATCTTGGATATTTACAGTTCTATACTACCAAGCTGTGCTGTTGCATGAGTCACACCAGCCTCACTGAAGATCCAGCATCTAAAAACCAAAACCCAGGGTAAATGGTGTGAGTAAATATAGTCTGGACTCTGTGCAGGAGGGTCATTGTGTCAGAGATGCTGTAGAAGGCCAGAGTTCCTGCCCTGTGATCCACATACACTCCTATTCTGGAGCTGGCCACTGGAGGCAGCTCAGTGTCTTTATTATTGTGCTGGAAATAGGAGCTGGAGCTCCACAGTCTCAGACTCCAGGACTGATTATTCCATCCAAACCCACACTCATTACCTCCTCCTTTCCTGCTGATGCTTTTATATGAGACTGATATATAAACACCCCCACTCCTCTCCACCTCCCAGTAGCAGCGTCCAGACACTCCCTCGCTACACAACACCTGATCCCACTTATCAAATCTCTCTGGATGATCAGGATATGACTGGAACTCTTTTCTATACTCCACCCTCCTGTTCCCCTCAGACAGATGGAGTTTTCTGTGTGCTGTGTTTGGATCCAGTGTGAAGTGACAGGAATCTGATGGAGGAGAGAAAAGAACAAATGTGTTTTATATTGGGTGTGTGTTAGAGAGTGTTGCTGATGTCATGTCATGTGACCTGGGTTTATTTTATTTATTCATTTTTTCTCATGAGATGGAATGTTTCACATCTCAGTCTCACACTCTGGATATCTCTGCATGAATGGTTGCATGTATGCTCATAAGAGTGTGTGTGTGTGCATGTATGTATGTGTGTGTGTGTGTGTGTGTGTGTGTGTGTGTGTGTGTGTGTGTGTGTGTGTGTGTGTGTGTGTTTGTGGTGATAGACATACCTGTGCAAGATCAGATGGCTGTGTATGTGTATTTATGAGAGTAAGAGAAAGAAGCAGACAGAGAAGGCTTATACTGTGTGTGTGTGTGTGTGTGTGTGTGTGTGTGTGTGCGTGTGCGTGTGTGTGCGTGTGCGTGTGTGTGCGTGTGTGTGCGCGCACACGCACGTGTCTGTGTCTGTGTCAGTGAGAGAGAGGATGAGATGGTTATGTGTGAGTATGTGTATGTGTATTTGTGTGAGTAAGAGAGAGAAGAGAGAGAGATGGCTCATGCTGTGTGTCTGTGTGTGTGTGTGTGAGTGTGAGAGAGAGAGAGAGAGAGAGAGAGAGAGAGAGAGAGAGCAAGAGAGGATGAGATGGCTATCTGTGAGTATGTGTATTTGTATTTGTGTGCGTAAGAGAAAGGAGAGAGAGATGGCTCATACTGTGTGTATTTGCATGAGTGTGTGTGTGTGTGTGTGTGTGTGTATTTGATGAGTGTATTTAATGTGTGTGTTTGTGTGTGTCCATCTTACACCGTAAGAACTCCTCCCTGGTCTTTGGTTCAGGACAAACAGCCTGGATATCAGACACTGAAACAGACAGAATCACAGTAGAACCAGTAGTGAATATAAAGTGCAGATTTTATCATGTCAGATCCGATTATTAGGATGAATAAACAATAGGACCAAGTACTTTGTTGTGTCAACTTTGTTGACAAAATGATTTGATGATGAGAGACAGAGGCCTCAGCTATCTGTTTGCATAAATCTACTACTCTGGAACTCTCTCCGTCGCACCCTTGACTCACTGCCTCTCACTTGCGCTGCTTGTGTAACGGAGGCCAACTAGCTCGTCTAGCTTGGCGGCAGTACGTGTAAATCCTCATCACCCAATTCCATGGGTGGTTCTAACAACTGAGTTAGAAGCTCAGGCTTTTAGCTCAGTTGGTTAGAACGTCCCACTCCCACGTCGGGAGTTTGTAGCTTGCGGGGTTGCGGGTTCGAGACCCGTGTGCGGTGCGGACCACCACCGGCTACATTGGTGCAGTGACCCAGATGGGAGTGAGGGTTTGGAGAGTGAGTGTAATGGAGGCCAGCTAGCTCGGCTAGCTTGGCAGCAGTACGTGTAAATCCTCATCACCCAATTCCATGGGCGCTTCTGACGGCTGAGTTAGAAGCTCAGGCTTTTAGCTCAGTTGGTTAGGAGCGTCCCACTCCCACGTCGGGAGTTTGTAGGTTGCGGGGTGGCGGGTTCGAGACCCATGTGCGGTGCGGACCGCCACCAGCTACATTTTTTCTACTTGCAAAGAAATTCTGCGTTATGGTGCAAAACCTTATTTTTCGGGACTCCCTTAAGATTTTACATCACTAGCAGGCATCCGTGAGCCACTATCTAAAAATGGTAGACTCCCGGACGGACATTCCAGGAGACTTGGGATGTCTGAGATTTAATGGAACCATCAAACATTTGGTAGAATCCTTTCAGGCTTTTAGAATCATTGATTGAAGACTTACTGTCTGGTTTCATCAGATCATTACTGCTTGTTCTTCTGACTGGGAGTTCAGGATCAGTATCTGGGAACCAACACAGGAGACACTCATGCATCACGCAGGATCTAAAGAACAAACTAGCAGCACATAAGTACCCCACTACTGGCACAATAGATCATTTACTGTAACAATCTTTATAAATATTTGACTAATTTAACACTGAAATCACCCCATTATGCAAGCAGCAGTTAAAGCACAGACAAGGAAGTTCTCAGAGGGGCTTCAACAACCACGCGACTGAATCAAATCATAGTAAAACCTCTGGATGTATTTATGTATGAGTGTGTGCGGGGACTCACATTGTAAAGACTGGATGACCTGGATATTAGTCACTGTTGAGAGAGAGAAAATGTATCATAAGTCATAACAAGGTATCATAAGTGAAATTCATTTCCAAAAATCTGTCCCACCTGCTGCAGAGATCTTGGCTACTTCCTGCTTGAAGACACCATCCAGTTTCTCCTCCAGCTGCATCTTCAGTGCAGAGACTGATTTCTTCACAGACTCAAAAGAGAAGTTTTGGTTGAAGGTCATGCTGGTTGAAACTGTGCTGCAAGGAGTTCCAGTGACTGCTGTAACATTCTGAAACACACAAAAAGTGAGACAGACCACATTAACATTCCACAGCCCAATTTGCAAGTGGTTTAATTCCAAAACCAAGCCTTGGATAAAAGCTAAATAAATACCAGTCAACTTCACAAAAGAGTCACAAAGTATTTTACTACAAAGCTTTTCTTTTCTTCATTATTAACCCAGATTGGGTTACGTATAGAATACAGGCATATAGCATTTGTGCTGCCAATAATGATACCTTGAGGAAATGGATGTGATCCTGTGACTGTGAAAGCTGCTCCAGCTCAGCATCTCTCCTCTTCAGCTCAGCAATCTCCTGCTCCAGTCTCTTCAGGAGTCCTTCAGCCTGACTCACCTCAGCCTTCTCCTGACCTCTGATCAGCTCTGTCACCTCAGAGCGCCTTCTCTCAATGGAGCGGATCATCTCAGTAAAGATCCTCTCACTGTCCTCCACTGCTGTCTGTGCAGAGCTCTGGTAGGAGACACACAAAGAGGAGGACAGGAGACACACAGAGGGAGGTGAAGCTGAAAAGGGTTTCATCACTGGCAACAATATTCATATGTTCAGTAAAAGTTGGTAGCATCAGTAGCATTTACATTTCTTATGTATCTGATATGTATGTATGATATACATGACCCAGTATGATATAATAAGTCCTCTGCCATACCAATACAATAGCAGAAGAGCCATAATATTTGAGAGATGAAACTTCCATCATATCTCTAGTATCTAGTAGCCCACCTTGAGAGTGTCCACAGCCTTCCTCAGCTCCTGCAGCTCCTTCTCTCTCTCCTGGATTCTCTGCTGGAATCTCCTCTGAGTCTCACCCAACTCTTTCTGTTCATAAGGTACAAATATGCAAATTATTTTAGTGTATTCATGTCATTTTAGCAAGACCACTGACATTTGCCAAACATAATTCAAATCAGACCTACAGATTTCTTTCGGGATCATAGGTTGAAGGTGTATGCCAATCATTGCCAGGCTAAAAAGATTTTGCACCTTGGACCTCCTACTGGTTTCCTGGTTCATGTTTTCTAATAATGGTGAAGACGGTCTGACAGATCATTTTAAAACATAAATAACTTAATGATCTTAGATTTAAAATTATCCTTCAAAATGTCCCAGGCCACTCATAACAGCATTGTAGTCTGTTCCAGTAGCCTAACTCACCTGTTTGTTTCTCCATTCTGCTGCAGCTGTGACTGTGTCATGGCCTTTATGTTCATCCATTGTGCACAGATAGCAGATACAACTCCGATCAGTACGACAGAATATTTCTAAAACTTTATTATGACTGGAGCAGATCCTCTCCTGTAGCTGCACTGTAGCATCAATCACTGAGTGTTTTCTACTTCGATGAAGGTCATTATGTAGTTTAAAGTGAGTTTCACAGTAAGACATCAGACAATCCAGACAGGACTTCACAGCTTTGAGTTTTTCCCCAGTGCATACATCACACTCCACATTTCCAGAACCAGCAGTAAATACAGCAGTTTGTAGAGTTTGTATTTTTGTCCTCCTAAATTTCTCCACCATTTCAGCAATCAGAGGGTTTTTAGACAGAACAGGCCTGGCTGTGAATGTCTGTTTGCACAGGGGGCAGCTGTAGACTCCTTTCTGATCCTCCTGATCCCAGCAGCCATTAATGCACCTCATACAAAAATTATGTCCACAGGGAATAGTCACTGGATCCTTCAGCAGATCCAGACACACTGGACATGTGAAAGAATCTTCCTCCTTAGTAATCGCCTCCGCCATTTTCTAGCTCTCACCAACACCAAGCACACACTCTTCAGAAGCCGGAATAGTGTGAGAATTCAGTTTCACTTTCTCAGAACTATCAGGAAGACGAGTAGGGTGTGCATGGGGGAGGGGCCAATCATAAACCTGTGTGTATGAGTGAAAGCCTGGAGAATGGAGTCCCACTTTGATCAGCAACAAAGCTTTATTCTTAATTTTCGAAATAGCTCGTATCATAGTTCAAATATTTTTATTGTATATTGTAGAGTTGGGTTGGTCCAAAGTGGAGGACAGACACTGATGTGACAGGTGCAGACGTTTCAATTTTCAGTTGAGTGGCAGCTGACAGATCCTTGCAAGAGAGTGGATGCTGATGGCTGCTCTTCTGACCAGACCTGCACTCACAGAAATCTCAACCATCCATCAGTGAACACAAACCCAGAGGAATACAAATCAGTACATCAGTATTTTTTGTTCATATTATGTCCTTGCCCCTGACATACAGTACTACTACTACTATGAACAAAGTCATTGTCTTAAGGTCCTGAAACCCATGATTATTGGAGATCATCTCTACCATAAATGAGTATTAGTATTTGTTGTTCACAGTGAATGTTTGTTGTTAAGAGCTTTTGTCCTCAAATAGAGGTGATTTTATCTTGTTTTATCAGAGGAGAAAGAACAAAGACACATTCCCTGATGGGGAGTAAGAAAGTGCTGATTCCCATGAACTTACAGTAAACAGAAAACCAACTGTGTTCAGGAGTATTTTATTGACTTATATTTACAAATATTCCTGATTATTACAGTATTATTTAAATGTGTCCTATGAAACTGAAAATATTGATATCAATGATTCTATTTCATCCTAGACACAGAACAGGGGCTAAACATGCTAAAAAGAAAGAAATGGTCCTTAGGCCTATTAGCCAACAGCCTACAACTAACCAATGAGCAATAAATGGTGCCTGCCTTAAAGACGTTTCACCAAGTTCCACCAAAATAAATTGCAGTTGCAAAAGGTAAGATAGGCTACTGTAAGTACTTTATTCTTACCGTGGGAAATTCAAGAAGTATAGCAGGCTTCTCTTAGTATAGAATCAGCAAGGTGCAGTTTTTTGGGTCTTTTTTTCTGTTGTAGTCTAATTTGTTGGCTTTGATGTCCAAAATCTCCAGACTGAGTCAGTTTGAGGATTGTACTCAAACATATTAATCCTGCTGTATGCTGTGAGTCACAACAGTTTCACTGATGATCCAGTGCTATGTGGCCAAAACCCAGGGTAGAGCGGTTGAGTGAATGTGGTCTGGACTCTGTGCAGGAGGGTCATTGTGTCAGGGTTGGTCAGCCTGTGGGAGGGGAAGGAGGGTTGGGGGAGCAGGTCTACTTTCTGTGTACTCTGAGAGGCCTGTGCTGCAATACATTTTCATTACATTAGTCATGTTCTGTTACAAATGACATATTTCAATCTGGTATCTATTAGTACTCTAAAATAAACACAGATGACAGTTCTAGTTAACTCAAGAAAGCCAGTGGGAGGGGAAGTATTGTACTGTTGCGTTGAAGCAGGTGGGCACTGGGCTCATCTAAACATTTATCACCCAATAGTTAATGTGTGGGGTGCTCGTGTGTGTGTGTGTGTGTGTGTGTGTGTGTGTGTGTGTGTGTGTGTGTGTGTGTGTGTGTGTGTGTGTGTGTGTCATATTTGCATCTGTACAGTATTATGATATGTACATTTTTGCCCAGCTCTACATGTTTGCCCAGCTCTGCATGATTTACAAGAACTTCACTGACAACCCAATGTGTGTGTGTTACAGCAGAACTGTAAAATATGTCAATTACTAGGACTGCCTTTCATTTGAATGTCAGATCCTATACAGCCAGAACTGTGTGTGGCAAACTACTGTAGTGTGTGTGTGTGTGTGTGTGTGTGTGTGTGTGTGTGTGTGTGAGAGAGAGAGAGAGAGAGAGAGAGAGAGAGAGAGAGAGAGAGAGTGAGAAATGCTGGGGTCTCATGTCTTTGAGCATATTCTCCTCTGCTTACCTCTACATCCACTCTTGGAAGTTGTACCGATACATGACATTTCAGTTTTCAGCTTCATGGTAAGAGCACTGTACTGAAAGATATACTTTGTGTCTTGAGTAGTAAAAGCTCAAGCGTTGCTTAGCAAAAACTTTGTGTATCTGTTGTTGTTTTTCAGAAAGGTGGAGATAAGACGCTAATAGTTTGTCAGTGTCACATAAATTTGTCCGTGTTAGTCAAAACCCAAGATCTTCACTGCTGTATTGGCTCTGAGTGTGTGTGTGTGTGTGTGTGTGTGTTTGCTGGAATGCAACAGGGGACAGAGTGGGAGCCAGTGCATCAGATGGAACAGTAAGTGTCACTTGTCCTCTAGCCCTACAGGTTCCATGAGAAGCTTTCATGTAGAAATGTTCTACCGTGATGCTTAAAGCTGTGATTAGCATGAAATGTTCAGATAACAACATCTTCCCCACTGTGAGAAGTCAGGGGCTTTGTGTCTTCATGCTACAGTCTAAAACTCTGTTCTCTTATATTTCTTCAGGTCTATGTGTTAGATTTGCGAAAATAAGGCTGCCTGCAGGATGCTGTGGATCGACTTTGAATATGCACCAAAACAACAGCCTGTCTGTGGGTCATCCACATTATCCCTACTACTTCCTGGGATCATTCATGAAATAAGGCATCATTGTTCCTTGAGTGCCAAGAAAAGTGGATGCCATGCTCTCTTTAATTTCATTCACAGGACTGTTGAACACACACAGGCATACTGTAGGTCCCCAATACCACCTTTCTCTTACATTTTATGATTAAACCAAAGATTTTACTTCCAGATTAATGTCGCATATCAGTATTTGAAAAGTGAAAAGATTCCATGTAATTCCATACTGAGATAGCTTGCAAGCTCCCCTCCTTTGCCTTCCCAATATTCCATTTATCATATGGCCATACAGTTGAATCAAACCACAAGACATGCCACAGCCACAGGATATTATGCTTAAAGTCAAGCACCGGCAATCTTCAATTGTAGGCTTTGTGTCTCCGTGGGCATGAGTCAAACATTCAACAAAGAACAATTAAGTCTGAACCCCTGTCTTCCAGTGACTTTCAGCTGTATTATATATGAGCCACAGGATTTCAAAACATCACTTGAATATGTTTAAACATTACTGACAGGACGCAATGTAACAATGTGTTCAGTGGTGTAAATACTGTATAACATAAAATTGAAAAAAAAAACAAAAAGGACACCTGCACACTTCCCTGTCAATGTTATATTATAAATGTCATAGTCCAATCTCATTATTGGATGCATACCAGGACAAACTTATTGTCATATAAAGGAAAAATTTGAAAAAGCTTACCGTTTTTCCATATAAATGGTGGTTTTAACTGCATATCTCATATGACCTAAATAAACTTTTGAATACTCAGTGTTTCTTGTCTCCATGTGGATAGAAGCTTTTCTCTGTCATAGTGTTGTACAGTTCACTGCAATAATATAAAGCTAAGATTATACAGATGGACACATTTGAACACATTTATAGTTCACCTCTTCAGTTGAGAACTCAGAAGTCACTTTAGATCAGGAAATTAGCCTTTGCCAGCCCATAGTGAACCCGGCAATGTTAAGTACACCAAAGTTTTATTACAGAAATATATATGGTATGGGTCACCAGCAGTAAGAAACTGCCAGATGCTAACTTGCATATGTTGGGCAATTTGCATAATTAACACATTAGCATTAATTAATTTTTAATTTCAATGATTCTGGAGTGGATTTAGGCATTATTGAGGATGCTGAAGCCATTTCTGATCACTTAAAAGTGATTAAAATGGCCTTTAACCCATTAATGACCATGGTTGTTTACATTTTCTTCAAAAAGCCAACACTTCCCACCAATTATGCCATGACGAATATGAGTAATTTTTTTTTTTTTTTTTTTTTAAATCTCAGTAGTTTCATGGTCAAACAGGATGTCTTATGAGGTCACAGGGATTCACCATCCACTTGGTGTCTGTTGTCTGTGGGTGGATGAGTCGTCTGCTTCCTGCAGATGCCAACACCTGGCCAAGGCTGAAGCCACGTCATGGTCACGTTTTTTTCTTGTTTCCCAAAAACACTGAAATATGACTTGGGCAATTATCCTATGAGGCTAATAAAATATGTTTTATTCATGATTTAAAGATAATATGCACTTTAATAGTTAACATGCATTTTGTTTTCTCTGTTAAATTAATCTCAGGGTTGTGGATTCGAGCCCCACGTTGGCTTTTGGCTCTCGCCACATCAAAAACAAAGCCTTCCCCTTACAGCTGTGTGATCTATTTCATTTATACTCTCACAAAGAGACTTAGGAGAGTGCAGCACACCACCCTGTGGCCGTGTCATTCATCCAGGGCTCAGTTTTTGCCTTCTGATGTTTTTTCTCTGGTGGCCACAATGTCAATGGCCTTAATAAGCATAGATTTAAAATGAAACCAGGCATTATCGACATATATACAATTAAACACTGGAGATCAGTCCATGTCCCTTAACAGACTACAAAACTCCCTGCTGTGGTTTTTGAGGGATCTAATTTTAATTGTAACGTGACAATGAACCTTGGGTTTTTGAATTTTACGTGTACAGTATGGCCTTAGTGATCATTCAATGATCTACTAGTCTATCACTCCACTTTTGAGATTTTTGCTTTTGCTGATTGTCTGATGCAGGTTTTAACACATTAGTATTAAAGTCTCCAGGAATTATCACCCCTGACTTGACAAAATCCTCATATTTAACACAAGATTCCTCCAAAAGTTAGTAAAAATTATTTTGATCAGGTGGTCTATAGCAGGTTCCAATCAAAATGGGTTTCGATTTAGGCTATAAAATGTCAAGCCAGGGAATGGACAGGAGGAAGGGGATGAATGAGCCAATTGCAGTGGGGGAATCTTTTATGACCAATGAGAGTCAGGACCTCGGTTTAACGCAGGGGTAGGGAGCCTGTGGCTCTTTTAATGGTTGCATCTGGCTTGCATACAAATCTTTAATAAAAAGAATAACATTAAAAATGTAAAACTCTCATGTAGGGCTTTTTCAATCCATTCATCCATTTCAGTCCAAGCAATTGTGAGAAACGGAAAACCATTCACTGATGGGGGAGCCTGCTAAAACACTAATGCTTGATGTTGCCGATGGACTTTTTGATGTCTTTTCAAATAATAAGATAATCAAACGAATAAGAGACATGTTACAGACATGCCTCTATATTGTATGGCTCTCATGGAATTAAAATTTTAAATTTGTCTCAGCTAAAAAGGTTCGGACCAACCCCTGGTTTAGCGGCTCACCCAAGAGATGCAGCATGCAGCTCTCAGGCCAGACAGCTGTGCCAGGGCCAGGGGGCAGTACTTCCCCAAGCATACTCAGGCCCAGCACACATGCCAGAGATGCCTCAACAGCACCTTTGGACATCAGCTTGTTATGGTTGGTGGATCTTTAGCACCACAACGGGGCATAGCGCCAAATTCTGGGACCAGTGCACGAGCAGTGGCCATGGACCTACCTCATTGCCTAGAACACAATTTCTCAGATCCCTTGACTTGTATGTGTGTGTGTGTGTGTGTGTGTGTGTGTGTGTGTGTGAGATTATATATATATATATATATATATATATATATATATATATATATATACATACATATATATATGGGCAATTCCACGAAAAAGTAAACCTCACCTTAAAACTTTAAGTCTTACCTACATGGACATACAAATTCTTTCAGAAAACTTCCAATACAAAAAAGTATTGTCTCGATGTAAATATTCAACTGAGCAAGTTTCGAAAGGATATCTGTTTGTTAAAATTTTTACCCTATTCAGCTATAATGTAAGTCTATGGAGGGGCTTATAATGGGCATAAGTGGGTGATAACACACACAAAGCTGCAATACTATCAGTTATTTTTCATTGTTATATTACTATTTATCTTGTTACAGGTTAAAATCCACCGTTCACAATTGTTTTGTATCGTTTTGGAGGGTTTTTCCAGACGTCACGTCCATAACGTCACATCCATAACGCCATGTCTCCCAATGAAAACCAACTTTTTTTACATTTACATTTGAAATTAAGTCTTTCTCTGTCTTTACTGAGGTGTCCTGTTTGGTATGAATGTAGTAATATTTACATTTCTCTAGAAATTTCACACACTTCACAGCAAAAACTACGCTCTCTCAAAAGTTTGTCCGTTTTTCGTCACGTCCATAACGCAAATTGAAAGGCTCATATTCTTATGATGCAAATCATGATATTATTTTTTTCTGTTTGCCTGTATTCAGCCATGGAGTTTGCAGAAGAATATGAAAAAAAATGTGAAATACTGCTAGGTTTGCAGGGGTTATCTGGCCTTTTGTTCATCAATAATGCACGAAAATGTCACGTCCATAACGCTGGAATTGCCCATATATATATATATATATATATACAGTGGGGAGAACAAGTATTTCATACACTGCTGATTTTTCAGGTTTTCCCACTTGCAAAGTATGTAGAAGTCTGTAATTTCTATCATGGATACTCTACAACCATGAGTGATGGAATGTAAAACAAAAATCCAGAAAATC
Source organism: Sardinella longiceps (assembly GCA_027497455.2). Lineage (NCBI taxonomy): Eukaryota > Metazoa > Chordata > Actinopteri > Clupeiformes > Clupeidae > Sardinella > Sardinella longiceps. The sequence continues at coordinate 39,250,808 of JAODXP020000019.1, read as the reverse complement.
ACATTGTATGATTTTTAAATGATTATTTTCCATTTTATTGCAAGAAATAAGTATTTGATACACCCGGATTTTAAGCTCCCTCCAAAGGTTTTCTATTGGATTCAGGTCTGGAGACTGGCAAGGCCACTCCAGGACCTTGAGATGTTTCCTACGGAGCCACTCCTTAGTTGCCCTGGCTGTATGTTTTGGGTCGTCTTCAATGCTCTTACTGAGGGAAGGAGGTTGTTGGCCAAGATCTCACGATACATGGCCCCATCCATCCTTCCCTCAATACGGTGCAGTTGTCCTGTCCGCTTTGCAGAAAAGCATCCCCAAAGAATGATGTTTCCACCGCCATGCTTCACAGTTGGGATGGTGTTCTTGGGGTTGTACTCATCATTCTTCTTCCTCCAAACACGACGAGTGGAGTTTAACCCAAACAGTTCTATTTTTGTTTCATCAGACCACATGACCTGCTCCCAGTCCTCCTCAGAATCATCCAAATGGTCATTTGCAAACTTCAGGCGGGCCTTGACATGCGTTGGCTTGAGCAAGGGCACCTTGCGTACACTGCAGGATTTTGATCCTTGACTGCGTAGTGTGCTACTGATGGTTTTCTTTGAGACTGTTGTCCCAGCTCTAGTCAGGTCATTAACCAGGTCCTGCCGTGTAGTTCTGGGCTCATTCCTCACCTTCCTCATGATCACTGATGCCCCACGAGGTGAGATCTTGCATGGCGCCCCAGACCGAGGGAGATTGACAGTTGTCTTAAATATCTTCCATTTTCTAATAATTGCACCAACAGTTGTTGCCTTCTCACCAAGCTGCTTGGCTATTGTCCTATAGCCCATCCCAGCCTTGTGCAGGTCTACAATTTTATCCCTGATGTAGTTACTCAGCTCTCTGGTCTTGGGCATTGTGGAGAGGTTGGAGTCTGATTGATTGTGTCGACAGGTGTCTTTTATACAGGTTAACGAGTTCAAACAGGTGCAGTTAATACAGGTAATGAGTGGAGAACAGGAGGGCTTCTTAAAGAAGAACTAACATGTTTGTGAGAGCCAAATATCTTACTGGTTGATAGATGATCAAATACTTATGTCCTGCAATAACATGCAAAATAATTATTTAAAAATCATCTACTGTGATTTTCTGGATTTTTGTTTTAGGTTTCATCACTTACAGTTGTAGAGTACCTGTGATAGAAGTTACAACCTTCTACATGCTTTGCAAGTGGGAAAACCTAAGAAATCAGCAGTGTATCAAATACTTGTTCTCCCCACTGTATATATAACGAATATGTATATACATGCAATTTCAATTCCTTTGAATGTCTGGTACATGTGAAATAATTGATTAAAAAAAAACAAACCATGGACCCCGGTATGTCACTTTTCCCACATTGCACACTATTGATGTTGTATTGCATGCGACAACCTAGCCTAGACTCTAGACGTACCCCTAGTGGTAGCAAATTTGAATTTGCACAGAGGTACGTCTAGAGGCCACTGATAGAAACCCGTTTTAGCCTTCCTCTGGAGGCGGATAACCAATCACAGCGCGGTATGTGTACAGGAAAACGTAAGGCGGGCTTTGTACGATGACGACAGCCCTGCTCAAACCAGAGCGGAATCGTCTTTGGCTTTAGTTTTGGACGAATTGCACTTGTCATTTTCTTTGAAAGTGAAACAAGAAAGTGCACTGAAGTTTTTCGTTCTGAAAAAGATGTCTTTGCCGTGTTACCGACGGGCTACGGGAAAAGTTTGATATACCAGCTGGTACCACTGGCCGGAACGCTAGCCTATTACGTGGAGAGGCAGTTTGAAAGACAACGCAATCACCCGCCCCTCCATTGAGGTACAGTCTATCAGTGGTCTTCAGACTATACATTCTTATGATATAGTCTGACGTGCCAGGCTATGCAACAACCTATTCCCACATCAATATGAATGACAACACTTCCTTTTGAATGTGTATAATAATCTTTATTCATTCCAACTTTAGGCCAGTTTAACTTTTTTCCTGTGAAGTTGACCTAAAAAAATTAAAGTAAATTTAAAGAACCCTCAAACAAAAATATTTTGTATAATCATCTCTCTTAATGTCTGTCTTTACACTCAATACATGGCAAGCAGATTAGCAGACAGCACTTCTCTATGGTTTCACACACCCACACACAGAGGAAGCAGTAATGTTACAGGGTTGGACTTGGAACACTGAGGACCCTGCGGGTAAACTGGTTTCACTTAGACTAGTTATGTGGATGAAAGTATTCATTAAAAAGTCTGGAACTGGAACCATAGCTCATTGAAAAGTCAATTAAACTGGTCACATAAAATAATCTTAAATATTTATAGCTGGTCAACTAAGCGGTGTGTGTGTGTGTGTGTGTGTGTGTGTGTGTGTGTGTGTGTGTGTGTGTGTGTGTGTGTAAAAAAGTGCAAGGAAGTGTAGGGCAATACACCTGAAATCATCAAAATGACTGTTGGGGAATATACTTGGGATCCTATTGGTTACATTTACAGAACATTCTTAAGCTAGGTTGGGATAATTGAGCCACAATGATAAGATTCACGTCTTTATGATCCGCTTTAGAAGGCCCAGATCAATATGGCCGCCATGACTTCCCAGAGTACCCAGAGAATCGACAACAGTTGTCATAGTAGGCGGGGCCTGTAGGTCTGCAGGGGTGTGACTGTCTGAGTGGGAGTGGCGCTCCTAGAAGGTAAATCTACAGCTGGCTGACTGCTACACTTCACCTGCCCACCCACCAACCCACTCCAACAATCAAACACTAGTTTAACAGAAATTAAGCTTTCCTAGGTCGTTTGCTTTCTTTAGCCCATGTTCATTTTCAGGGTCCTTTTGCTGATGGCCATTTCTCTAAGTGAAACTATGACGCTGGGGTTGTGTGATGTTCAGCAAGGCCAAATCTGCAGTTTAATGTTAACTGCACTGCACAATTGAACTTTGTGCAAACATCACTTTCTCTATTCAGCATCAATTCACATTTATTCAAAAACATGTTTTCAAGGAATGGGGGTGATCGCCTAAACATACAGGGCCAAGTTTTGGACAGTGCAGAAGGGCACTGGTGCTTCAAGTCACTAAAAGTTGCTACAGCTAATACTTAGAATCTGTGCAAGAGGAGTCGCAATTATGAGGGGAGGAAAAAAAAAAAAAAAAGCTTTTAAAAAGGTAAGTGAGATGCACAGCTAGGTGGGGGTGGTGGGGGGGCAGTCTTGAGCGAAGAATGTTCAAGGTGGGTGAGTGTGTGCGCTCTGTGTGTGTGTGGTGGGCTTGTAAGTTGTCTTCTACTTAGTGTGAACCATAGAGGTGCTGAACAGAAGCTTCTGCTTTTTCTTCTTCTTCTTCCCCCTTTCTCTTCTGAAACACAGAATAAAACAAGGACAGAGTTCATCAGAAGGTGTGGGACTAGCTGGATCTCAAATTCACTAGATCAACTCCAAAAGCTTAAATGAAACCAGGGCCTTGCAATTAATCAAATTTATATAGTGATTACGATGACGATATCCAAACTAAACTAATAGAGTTGAAATGATTTTCCATTTTTCATTGTACAGTAGGCCTATGAAGAGACTTCCAAAGCATTTCAATACAGCCCTTCTACCTCACAGTCACTATCAAGCAGCAGTATACCAGTGTCGCCATGTTTAAAAAAACAGCGCAAATCGGTCTCAAATTTCAAATGCCACATTTCTTTTTTCTTTTTTTTTTTTTTTTTTTTTAACTCAAAAATAATCGTTTCAATAATTGAGATTTCAATATACACCTAAATGATCATGATAATGATTTTTCATAATTGAGCAGCCCCAAGTGAAACTTTGTGACAATTACACAAACAGCTACTTTCCAACCCATATTGGGGGCCGTGCACGCACACACACACACACACACACACACACACACACACACACACACACACACACACCTGGCAAGGGGGCAGGCTGCGGTGCTGCAGGGGGCCCATGGTCCAGCTGCATGAGGGCCTTCTCAAAGGCCTGGCTGAAGGAGTTCTGGAAGCTGGGCACAGGAACCCGGTCTGAGCCGTCACTCTCCCCATCACTGTCCGCCACTGGGGGGCCAGCAGCTGGTCTACTGGGGGTGGAAGAAGCAGACAAAATTTGTCATAAGCTTGAAGACGAAGAATATAGTGCAACTTCCTTACTACAATCTCTGATTGTGAAGTGAAGTGGTGCTGATTCTCACCTTTCTTTGGGGTAATCTTGGGCCCAAAATCAGCTCTGGCTTTGCCATCTCTGAGCATCTGTAATGTTGAAAAGATACTCAATCAGATACAACAAGGAGAAATCAGAGCACATCTACAATGTTGATTGTAACTGGTGTGCTTTGTCTTAAGTGTGTGTGAGATCATTACAAGCTGAAATTACCTGGGCGAAGGACATGCAGTGGGAGTCATCCTCCATACTGCCCACACTCAGCACAGGGCTGTGCGCACCCAGACTGGGGAACATCAGGCCATCTGCAACAGTAACACCACACCAGCAGGGGGAGCACAACAGGGATGGGGAGCAGGAAGGGACAAAAAGAGTCATGAAATCACTGCTCTTTAGGAGGTTCACAAGGAGAATAATGTCTAACTTGATTATGCATGTTTATTACAGTGATAATAGGGAACTGCCCTAGAGGCAACATGTTACATGATCTGAGTCATGCCAAGATATGGTAAGGTTGATTTTCTAAATCAGTGTTTCCCACACATGTATTAATCTATGGCGGGCCGCCATAGTTTCCCGAGACCCGCCATAGTTTGTGCTGAAGGGAAAAAAAAAAAAGAAAGAAAGAAAAAGAAAAAAAGTTAGTTTTGCATTGCTTTTAATTACCTATTTAGGCCTATGGCTAATTCAGGCCCTCTTTGAGGGTGGAGAAAATGTCATAAAGCTCTTTTCGAATCTACAGTGCTGCGCTTCTCCAATCATGCTCGCACACGCACTGACACACACGTTGAAAGTTGAGTCTGATGCGCACCTGTCCTGCTCCGAAGCCTGAAGTAGGTTAGCAATAAATTAGTGACAACATGACAAAGATGTCGCCTATGAGTGGGTGCTATTGTCAGTTGAAGACTGTAAGAAATATTTATTTATCAAATATCCGTTGACATGAGTAAATCCGACGTCGGTGAAATAGCGTGCCTATAATGTCGGAAACCAGCTTGGCGGGCATAGAAGGCAGTTAGCGTGGGAACATTTAATCAGAGATACTTTAAAACGATCTCTAGGTAAAAAGAACAATGTGTAGGAATGCAGCCTACCATAACTACTGCTCTACCTATGCAGAAAGTAGCCGCCCGTTTAGGCAGTTTACCAAGCGAAAAGTTGCCTGAAAGTCTAGGCTACTCTAGCTGATTTACGATCGCTAACCATGCGTTAGTTACAGTATTTACAATTTGATGCCGGTTATGGGTAGTCTAATGTAGGCCTATGATGTTTACAATTAAGACAGCAAACGCACAGACAGTCACTCACTCCCTCTCTCTCTCAAGTGCGCTTGGCACATGCTGCTGACAAGACACACGCACGCTCCCTCCCTTCCTCTGTCTCCGTCTTGCATGTAGGCTACTGTGAATGCATTTGGGCTTATTCTGTATTCCTAGGTGATTTTTTTCTGTTGATAGGCCTGTAATCGTTTTGACTTTTAAAAGCTAAAACTAAGAACAAAAGTTTAATTTTATTGATGGGATAAGTTTACAATAAGTTGATGTGCCATGTGTATGGCCTAATGCTACAATGATTTTGCACTGATGTAACATTACATAGCCTAATGTTACAAATATGATTTAATGAGCCAAATATTTAGAGTGATGATTACAAAGTTCTAAAGTTTTGGAATAAGCTAAAAGAGTTTAGAGAGACAGAGAGAGAGACTTTTTTTTTGTCAGGAATAATAGCCAATGGCTGGGCCAGTGAGACCTTTCATATAACATTGATTTGTTTAAAAACAAAGTTTTAATTGATTACTTCATAAAATCGATGAAAAAAATCGACTACTCAATTCCAAAAATGTTCAGTAGCTGCAGCCCTGGATTTATGTTTTTTTTTTTTGGGGGGGGGGGGGGGGGGGTCGAGGTCGAAACGGTGAGCCCCCCATAGTTTCAGAAAATTCTGTGGGAAACACTGTAAATACATTAAGAATTCTATACTAAACTAATATAAAACCGCTAAATGTCAATACTAAAAGGTCCACCAAATAAAGCCAGATAAATGTCAAGTGTTTCACAAACATTTGAACTTTGTACATAAACCTTGATGCAGACTGATGCAAGAGAGAAAAAAAAGTTCCTTTAGAAAACATTCTAAAGGAATGTTATCAAACATTATTGTCTAGCAATACATTACTGTATATCAATATTCATTCATATTACACTGTTCTCTACAAAGCAAAAGTCACTGAAAACATATTCTGTTTCCCCACTTAAAAGTGCATATACTTTTGTGTGTCTAAATGTGCAAGTGTGTTGTATGTTTGTTTCCACTGAACGTACGTGTGTGTGTGTGTGTGTGTGTGTGTGTGTGTGTGTGTGTGTGTGTGTGACCTGAGGCAGGGCTGCTGCTGAGGGGTGAGGGGGAGCCAGTAGGAACTCTGGAGGGTGGGCTGGAGGGCTGCTGCCGCTGGTGGGGGGAGAACCAAACGCAGGGAAATGCTGCAGGTTCTCCAGACCAATGTGCACCTCCGGATCTAACGGCACACAACACACCACACAGACTCCCATCAGAACACAGTGTAAAAACAGCAAAATACAAAAGCACTCAGAGAGCGCAGACCTCCGCCAAAGCAATGTGGTCACAGACAGAATACTAGGAAAGCACTCAGAGAGCACAGACCTCCGCCAAAGCAATGTGGCCACAGATAGATTAATAATAATAATAATAATAATAATAATAATAATAATAATAATAATAATATTATTATACATTCCAGATGGTGTTCTGGATCTCCCATCACGGCCAAAATTGAATCAGTTGTTACTCTTCCCAATACACACACTTTGTTCAATTACATTGTAATCCGTGCAGTACTTTTTAAGTCGTTTTCGCTGGAGTCTGTCTGTCTTTGTACAACATAACCTCCTTGGTGGAGGTGATAACAATCAGAGGATTCGGCCATCAGAGAGGAGATGAGCCATGGTAGGGCTGGGCGATTATGCAATCTCGATTAGGGAACGCGATCAAATTAAGTTCGATCACGGTGATCAGCTGAGGGCATATTTTCTCGATCACGTGCGTTACATGCAGTTGGAAAGGTGTGCGCCTACTGATGCTAACAATACGACTTCTCCAAGTACCCCGAGCTGCGGACTTGCAGCCTCAATGTGGGCGCGGCTCAATGTTGAGCACAACCCTCGCTGTAGCCAACGGTAAAGGTTCACCGCTGTGAAGCCTAACTTTACCATAGATAACTTAGCCGTCGTTTCAGGTATTTATGAAGACACGCATTTCTATAGTCTTCAGGAAATTCTGGTAGCATTCCTTAGTTAGATGTTGGCACACGGACAGCCACGAATGAAAGTCTTGCGCGATCGTTAAAAAAAATCATTAAATTGCGATTGAGCAAGTAGAGTGTTTTTGACGGTATAACAGGCGAGGAAGGGAGAAATAGTGGGGCACATTTAGTTGCAAGGTTTGTCTACGGTTCCCATTCACCCTTATGCGAGACATAAGTTTTTTTTCGACGTTTGTGATCTTCAACTTCAGGAGTGTTGGACATCCGTCCTCTATAGTAGTTATGCAGACGCAAAGACTATCTTTGTCTAACATGAAATCAATTCGTCATTAAAATGAGAGCCTCCTGCAGAGCGAATGGAAACAGTAAATGCATTTCACCCTGAATCTAAGTATGCTCATCATGCATTGTAGGCATGCATCACACCATATTTCACCTTGCCTGGTAGAAATTTGTGTATCATGTTTCTGCTATACTTAT
>JAODXP020000019.1:39136444-39242770 GCA_027497455.2 Sardinella longiceps | reverse complement strand
CCATGCTCTGACCTCTCCCCTTCACCTGCATTCTAAATCACTCAATCAATTGACATTAACCCAATTTCCAATGCTACTGCCCCCTATAGGCCTGAAGTAGGAATGACAATTACTCTAGTCTTTGGAATGGCGCCTATAGAGGGTTATAGGCTACGAATGTGGACACACTCAGCGTACCCTAGGCTCTGTCTGTGCCTGGTCTTGTAGTGCAAACACAAAGGTCGCAAATCGGCATTGTGCACAACCGTGACACTCATGATAAAAATACTACTCGCACGATGTGAACACTGAAGAGTTCACAGACCTGTCTTGTTTTGTCGTGTCGTGGCTAATATCAGGTAATTTGAACTTGGTATTAATCTACTCTTTTAACAACAGCAATAATTTAGTCCACACCTCTCCTGGATGCCAAGGAAACTGTTGCCAATGATGAGGAGTTGGGGTAGGGTCTCAAGGCTCCAGTTCCTCCAAAGCAAGTTGTTATACAGTGCCTTCCCACAATGCATCAGGTAGAAGAGTGTAGGCTGGTGCACAGCTCGCTTACCTTCCTTAAACAGAAACATGCCACAAGAATATTGATATAACATTTTTAATATAACACATAACTATTGAACTAACAAACAAACAAACAAACAACAACAACAACAAAAAGAGACAAATACATGTACAGTACTAAAAAATGAATTTGAGTGACATTTACAACTTGTTGATGAGTGTGATTGTGAGCATTGATTTACCTCATTTTCTGTAAGGACAACAAACCCAAGTGCTCTGAGTGTCTCACACTCTGTCTGTGAGAACACAGGGTCATACACACTGTAACGCTCCGCTGGAATCTACACAGAGACAGGTTATCAACAGGATATTTCACACATCTGTATGATCACAGTTATTTTTTTCTTCTTCTAGGCATAAGTTTACCTCACTCACGTCAGATGTAGCGCTATGCGCGTTCATCTGATATTCAGCGATAGACGAGATATTTCAGGAGCCAGAAATCCTTGAATCTAACTGGGCAAGCGGCTTGTCCATCAATGTAATTGACGTACACTGCAGCCAACCACATCGAAACCAACCGATGACGCTGGTTACGTTTGTTGGATTGGTTGGATTCAAAACAGTTGCTTATTCGCTACGTCACACCCTCTACAGCAGCTAGTGTCCCTGATTGGTCCGGTTAGAGAATAATGGCTTGAAATCTCTCTGATGGGCTTCAACATCAGATCGGTTGCGCGGAAGTGCCTTACGAAAGTTACGTAGCGCATGATCTGACGTGAGTGAGGTAAGGCATAAGTGCCCATCTTAAGATTTTCACAACTTATGTTATTGCAATTGTTGTTATTCATTGTTGAAAGCTTATGTCATTTTGGAGGCATCCTCACTTTGCAGCATTGACTCAATTAATGCCTGTCCATTACCTGTTGTGCAATTACGTGGCCTAATAAATTCAATAGAAAAGCTTACATGTATAAAACTTAATTTTTCAGTAGTGCGACTAAAAAAACGGAGGTCGCACCGGTGCTTTTGGGGAAAAATGAAACTCCGAAAGTCTATTTGGGCTCTGTCTGGGCGCAACATCGTGGTCTAAACAAATCAGAATTAAAGAAAGGCGGAACCTTCATCTGGTTGGCCGCAGAGCGGTGGCCGTAGTTCAGTGTTTGTGTGTGCGTGTGTGTGCACGCGTGCATGTCAGTGCGTGTCTTACCTACCAGGTAGCTAGCTAGCTACTAAACTAGATGAGAGAAGCCAGTGTGTTGTGATACGATAATATGACTAGGGCAAAAAATGTGATGCACTGCATCTACTGTAAAGAGTGCGGAAAGTCAATGGCTGGTAATAGTTCATTTGCCAGTGCCATATTTCCCATTATTGATGATTACCGAGTACAGACCCCTCTCCGTCCGGCTGGCAGAGGTGCGGGGAAATAGGTCCGGGGAAAACAGAACACCCAGCCAGTTGCAGCTGAGTTGCAGTTAGCCTGTAATTTATTTCTTATAGAGTAGCCACTGTCCCGTTTTTTCTCACTCTCTCTCTCTCGACAATAACATTTTTAATTGACTATTTTCTCCTCGCAAATCCATTTAGCGAATTTTACCGCATTTTGCCGAATTTTACCGCAACAATGGCCTTTCAACCTCTTTGTCGGTTTATCAAACGCAGGTCTTATATTTAATTTCAGCATTATCTTTTTCAAACAATTAAAGTGTCTACGCTATGTTCAGTAGATAGGTAGGATCTAAGTTTTCTTTCTCTCACCCCAACGAATCTAAGACAGGCGAGTAGACCTTTTCCTTAAAAAAAGGTCTTAAAACAGCATTAAAAAAAAAAACAAAAAAAAACATTTGATCTATTCAATTATTATTCTGTTCATATTATAGGCTACCAAAAATGGTAGGTATATGATTTCTGCCCAATGGCAGCAGTAGATACATTATTGCAATAATCTCTCTTTTTGGGTTATTTCCCTTTTGTGGAACAGGCATAGAGATGAGTGCAGACAGGTGGGGCCCTCATTTAAAGTGGTTACTGTAAAAGGTCTACCACTTCCTACAACTCTTGACAGACATTATTGTAATAATAATAATAATAATAACATCAACAACAACAACCATTTTAAAACCTTGTAAACTGCGATGAAAAGTGTTCGGAAATTTGGGTGCACCTAACTTTTGTCCTGGTGCACCCAAGAAAAAAAGTTGGGCGCACCAGTGCAACCAGTGCAAAAAGTTAGTCTAGAGCCCTGAAAAAAAAAAAAAAAAAAATCAGAGGGTTGTGCATAACATTACCAAGATATTCATTGTGTAAAGGGTATGGCAGACAAAGTATCGCAAATCTATTTTGAATTGATACGACCTACCTTAAAAGTATCTAACAGAAGTAACAGCAGGGCCAGCTGATACCGTGCAGAAACACATGTGGAGAAACTGCCAAGACCATAACACACACAGTCTTGCAGGCTGACACTCTGGGCACTGGTCTGGTTCCTGAAAGACCCACTGTTAGAGAATCTGTCCATTAGCAGATCTGAAAATGGTGAGAATTATATTACAAAAAGAGTATTGGATATCATTGTTAGATTGCAGGCCTACCAGACAGCTGGACATAAATAGATAAAGTGGCCTACACAAACAAGCAAACAAATGACAACACCAACCTTTCCATTCTAACCAGAAGTCTTCCCCTCTCAATTCATTCCTGCAGAAAGTGATACAGACGGTGGTTTACACGTTAGCAAATCCGTGACGTGAATTTAAAAACTACAGTAGTGCTAACTTGATAATAATCAAAATGTTTTATAGACATTCAAAGTTAGCAAAACTACACCAGCTCTACTAGATGCATACATGGCTTGCATGATACGCCGCTGATCTCGATGACTGTCTCCATCCTCGTGGACTGGAGCATCAACATCAACCACAGTCGATACATTCTTCTTTTTACTGGAGGCACCTTTTCGCCGACCAGCCACCTTCCATTCGCCATCACTTGCCATCATTCACGTAGGCTAACGTTAGTGTAACGTTACCATTTAACGTTACAGTATAGACAAATAGGGGCCGATGAGAGAGCGCGATATTGCTTCCAAGCCTACACACATTAGACTATAGTAGCATTCTAGCTGGCGATGTCATACTGTGCAAATTGCTTGTGTGTTCAGTCTAGTTCTATGGTTCTTTTCATATTTCAGTCGTCTCACGGCGGCAACTTCACGTGTTTACAAAATCTAGGGGAAGCATGTTTCCTGCAGCAGACTGTCGGCAGAGTAAAAGCCCTCTAGCTTGTTTTCAAAATAAAAGTTGGTCATTGGTTGGATAATTTCCTGGTGAATGTCGGTTCGACTAGAAGAACCGAGGACAGTAAAAGCGTGTTGTTTTTGTCAATGTCGATATCTTTAAATTGCATGTCAGATTGCATCCACTCCTACAGCAAGAATCTCTGGCTGCGCACCGCTGCCAATGAAAGTGAAACTGAAAGCATCGCTGTAGGCCAACGCTAGAAAGACTGGTTGGTCAGAGGACTTCTTTGCAAACGCTACCCTGCAGAGCAATCAGAGCCCTCTGGTGGAATGAAATAAGCGCGCAGAGGAGCATGGGAACTCCCAGGAACTCCCAGGCTAACTCTTGACCGTAGTACCATCTTCACGTGTCGATACGATGGAAGATGACCACAGAGACCATGGCCCTTTTTCAGCTGCCACCGAGAGGACGGTATGTAACGTTAGGCTATCTCAGATGTAGGCTGTAACGTTAGGCTACCAGATGTAACGATAACGTTGATGGCTAGTTCTATATGTAAACTTGACCAAAGTTAGGCTACGTTACCTCTGTCCCAGCAATTCATCATAACTCGTCCCCAGTAGTTTTAGTTTTAGCCTAAACTATTCGTTCTTGATCGAAAGTAATGCTTTCCTTATAATAATCTGGGAAATAAAGTCGATAAAATGTATTTGTTAATTGTAGAGACACTTCATGGAGAGTCAGAGTGAAATACAGCACAGAATTGATCAGAAAGAGATGAAGGTGCAAGAATTGAAGACAGCTGTGGACATTCTCAAGGTGAGTAGTAGGCCAAATGAGTAGATGCCAGCTTGCAAGCTACAGCAACCCAAATTTATAAGCCCAAATCCATTGCCAGACAGTAGTAGAAAAAAACAATAAATAGCCCACGGTTTAACGGAAAAACATCCCTGCAATAAAAAAAGTGAATGACGTTTTTATGTAGCCTAGGCCTATCATGTCAGAGCTACATTATGTTTTTCTAATAGTAGTGGTAATTTTGTCAATTAATTGCTTTATTATTATGATTTTGTTTGCATTAGTAATTTATATTTTTGTTTCTTTTGTTTGTAATTTGTTTAGTCATTTTCTTTGCTTTACAGGTTTAGTTTTTATTGGTTTGATTTATTCACTGTATTTTTGTTTCAGACACCTGGGGGTAGTAGTGCACACAGGTAAGGGTGGATATACAGTAGATAAAGAAGTAGGAGGTCACCTGTGTGCACCTGGGTAGTGGGCACGTTTTTTTGTTTTTGTTTGTTTGTTTGTTTTTTTTTACCAGTGTGAGAGATGCAGTGGAATTGTTTGCTCGCTTGGAAACAATAAACTACCCTAAAATAGAGAATCTGCCTGGAAGTTCTGTTTATCTTGCCTGCGTACATTACCCATGGTGCTAGAAGTTGCGGTTGCTTTGGTTGATTTAACTTCAATTAATGTAATTTCGTCAAGGTACACTTGACATCAACTTGACAACACATCAAATAAACCTCAACACTTTGTGTCCTACCTGACAGGGGTCTGCTCAGACAGCAGTGGAGGACTGTGAGAGGATCTTCATTGAAATGATCCACTCCATTGAGAGAAGACGGTTGGAGGTGAAACAGCTGATCAGAGCTCAGGAGAAGGCTGAGGTGAGTCGGGCTGAAAGACTCTTGAAGCAACTGGACCAGGAGATTGCTGAGATGAAGATGAGAGTTGCTGCAATGGAACAACTTTCATATGTGGATTACACCCAATGCCACAAGGTATCTATTTGCACTCGTTTTGCACACTGGTCTGTTGTTACCATTACTTTAATGATAAATTAAGAGTGAAATCCTTGTACAGTAAATATTACTCTTTGTGCATGTTGAGTAGAGAACAGTTTCTTGAAATAAATTTATAACACATGATCTCTTCTTAAGGCCTCCCAGTCAGTTTGTGACCAACTTCAACCTAAAGACCTATCCTGCATCACTATCAACCCGGGCTTCTCAGAGAAATCTGCTTATATATTAAAAGAGAAACTGGAGGATTTCTGCAAAATGGAAGTCGTGAAGATATCTGGAGGTTGGCCATGTTACTCCATTGCATTAGCTTGCCTTACATCCTAATCATATTAATAAAACATGTATAGGTGCTTCATTGTGTGATCTATGAAAAAAGCCAATAATAATAAAAATAATTAATTATTATAATCTATAATTCATATAGCACCTTTATAAGTACCCAAGGTCGCTTTACAAGTGAGTGTAGATATGCATGCCATAGGTGAAACAGTGGTTCTTTTTTTCAGGTGTTTCATAGTGTGTAATCTTGATGGTGTCAGTCTGAGGGTTCAAGGCCTATAGGATTAGGCAGGACATTTTTTATTCAGGCCAAACAGGTCTGCTCTGCATTGTGCCTATCAAGCAAAGGTTGCTATTCTAACATTACTGATGTATGGCTTTTTTCTTGTTGCTTAATTGCAGCGGTCACAAATTTGAGTTGCCCTTCAGTGTCTGGTGACCAGGCTCTCTTACCAGAACCAGTGACCAAAGAAGAGTTTTTAGTGTGTAAGTGGGTCACACAAACACACACACACACACACACACACACACACACACACACACACACACATACACCCCTATACAGAATGCACTCTTCAAGCAAGTGATCTAATTTTTTGCTGTTTTCTTTGACAGATTTAACTCGTTTCACACTGGATCCAAACACAGCATATAGAGACTTCCATTTGTCTGAGGAGAACAGGAGGGTGGAGTGGGGCACGAAGCGCCAATCATATCCTGACCAACCAGAGAGATTTGATTGGCCTCAGGTGCTGAGTACAGAGGGTGTGTCTGGACGCTGCTACTGGGAGGTTGAGTGGGGAGGGGAGAATGCACTCGATATAGCAGTCTCTTATAAAAGCATCAGCAGGAGAGGAGGTCAAGAGTGTGTGTTTGGAGCTAATGATCAGTCTTGGAGTCTCAAATTGTTTGGTACCAGCTCGTCTTTCAGACACAATGACAAAGAGACTAAACTCCCTCTAGTGGCCAGCTCCAGAATAGGAGTGTATGTGGATCACAGGGCAGGAACTCTGGCCTTCTACAGCATCTCTGACACAATGACCCTCCTGCACAGAGTCCAGACAACATTCACTCAACCACTCTACCCTGGATTTTTTGTTGGCTTCAGATCATCAGCAAAGCTATTGTGATCAAGAATTTAGAACACATTCATCCTCAATCCTTTGTTTGTAGGCCGTTTTAGGCCACATGTTACACGGTGAGATGCTAGGTGATGTCAAAGGATTTAATTAATATGAAAAACATACTAATTAAACATACATAATAAAAACACTACCGTCAGACTGAGAGAACAGCTGGATGAACTGAAGAATTGTTGTTTAGCTCTAGGAGGGGGGTGGGGTGGGAAAGAATTAGATTGGCCTAAAATGTATGTTCGTCTTAAGTGGAAGTCCACAAAGAATGAAGTCCACAATGCCATTGTGTCACATATCATGTCCAAGCTTAATATCTGGACATTTTTGGCATTAACTTATGAGGTGATTTGGTAAAGACCACACTTGGAAATTATGGAAATGTTTTATTCTCTGTGACCAAGAAACTTTAGTTTCTGTATGCCATATCTTCCTTTTTTACTGTATATTTTTTTTGAGCGTTTGCAACTTGATTAAGCAGTACAGTGACTAGAAACTGAAGACAAATTCAGATTTCACAGTCTGCTGAGGCAGTGAGGTGAATGTGCCATGGCTTTGTTTTTCTTATTGTATAAGTATATTGTCTTACTGTATATTTATCTATTGCACTTCTGTACTTTGCTGAAATAGAGACCAGCAGTAATTTCACTGCAGTTTTTACACAAGTAATCATATAGATAGAAATCCCTAGATTGCTTTAAAATTATCAGGCAGATTGATTTTTCTGCCAACAATTGTGCTGTCCACATATGAATTTATTTTATGCATATTTTCATTAAAGTCTGCAGGGTTTTGACAGTATTTTATTTTATTTTATTTTATTTTTTGTATTGGTTTTACAGGATGTGTAAGCTCACACAATGCTACTGGTGTGTTGTACTGTCCCTCAGTGTCGACTCTGGTTTGATTTTGAAGTTGCAAGATACAACTTCAAGAGAGAGGGTGGGAGAGAGCAGTTACCAAAGACATGGAAAACCATTCCCAATGCATTGCTGGCCTTGTTCACCAGTATACATATTTAAAAGAATTGTCTTTAATTTGTTCTCACTGCAATGTAACTTTCAATTTCTGGTGGTGAATTTTTAACAACCCTAAAGATATTTGTCAGAATAAATCAAAATTGAGATGTTGATGATATGGTCCAGGCTCTTTCAACATATTTCATCAAGAATAAATTCTGTACTTCAAATTGAGGCCGATGTGTTTTCAAAAAATAGGCTTTGGTCATGTTGCTGTTATTCTGTACAGATTGCAACATTTACTTGTGTTATTTATAGGCTAGAAAATATGATTTCTAAAAATAATCTGAATAGCAAGAATAACAGTTTACCAGAATAACCCCATATATGTCTTTTTACAAAATGTTAGTATGCCAATCAATCCTATTGACATAATAAGAGCATTTGTAGGCTACTTGACTAGTGCAGGATTAGAACCTTGCAGATGGTAGTTTCGCTACATGAATCTTGCCAAAACATTACCACTAGATGGCCCCATTATAGCCTTCCAGGCTATGTGGCTCCAGATTACTCCAATAAGACCATGCCCTGCCCCATTCATTCATAACAAGGAAGTCGGTCTGAAGTTATGTTGGAATCTTCTACCTGGCCCAGAGAATCTCGTGTGCCTCAAGTTTAACCCCGACGCATGTGGAGTGTCTGTGCGTAAAAAGAATGGCAGAAGCGATTTCTAGTGAGAAGGATCTTTTTATATGTTCAGTTTGTTTGGATTTCTTAAACGTCCCAGTGACTCTGAACTGTGGGCATAATTACTGTATGGGTTGCATTAACCGGTTTTGGGATCAGGAAGATCTAACTGGAATTTACAGCTGTCCCCAGTGCCGACAGACTTTTAGTCCCAGGCCAGTTTTGAACAAAAATACTGTTTTTGCTGAACTCGTGGCTCAATTCAGGAAGAAAACCGCAGCCCTCTCTTCTATTCCCCTGGCGGTGGTTGATGGTGATGTGTCAGGGGAACAACAGGGGCATGGCACTGTTTTGGCATCGGCAGTAGAGAGAGCGGAGAAGGAGGTAAGTAAACCTAGTTGAGGGGCTATTCTGTTCAGCATGCTACAATGAAACAATAGCCTTTCCCGTATTTGTTTAGCCTACGCTAGGCCACGCCAGAAAAGAGGGTAGACTACCGAGTAACGTTAGGGTAAAAGAAAACATGCACTTGGTACTGTAGCCTAGGTTAGCCTACAAATAAATCAAACATTGGAATTTGCATAATGGGGACCAAACACTGTTCAAAGGTCAATGAAGTGATGACACTTCGGCCTAGTTGCGATAGCCTGTTTAAAATAATTTATTTGATTGTACTGAATTCTGCACTTGTTCCTTTACATAGCCTACCAACTACACCTGTTCAGTATTTTCAGGGGCCAAAACATATGAGGCCATAGTATTGACTAAATTGGTTGATTAAATGCCTGACAGTCATTGGAATTTGTACAGAAGCAGTTGGTGGAGGCCAAGAGGCAATTCCAGCAGAGACTCCAAGAGCGAGAGAAGATGTTGCAGGAAATGAGACAGGCTGTGGAGACTCTCAAGGTGAGAACCAGGGCTGAGTTAAAGATGCACAATACACGGTCAAAGTGATTAATTCCACAGAAATAGGCTTGGCACTTTCTTACTTACACAGGTGTAGCTCAGAGGGCATTATTTGTTTGGTGTTTTCATCCAACTGTGAATACTGTATATTAAATGCATACTGTATTTATTTATTTATTTTTTCACTCATCGAACTGGAGTTGATTACTGGGCTGTTGTAAAAGTGTTATACAGCCTTGCATCAAAATACCTAGTTTAATCAGGGGCGTTTTCAAGATGACATAACGTTACAAAACGTTGCACAGTATACACCACCCATAGGTATGAATGGGAACTGTGGCAAAACGTTACAACCCCTAAATTTGGCACTGGAAACCTGCAAATGTTAGTAAAACAGTTCACCAATGAAGCTTGTTAAAATGCCTGATTAATTCACTGGGACTTTTTCAGTCTGCAAAATGCTTCCATCATGCTCACTTGCCCAGTAAGTAAGTCCTATTAGATCAAAGTCAAGTACAGTTTGCATTGCTTTAAGCCAGCCAGTCAGTGAACTAGCCCGATATAGGGTCATTCCACTTCAATTAAACCGATGTTCACACACTTCAATAAAAAATAAAATATTTTTTTTTTAAAAATCACCAGGTGATCTAGCCTGACATAGCCCGCCCATAATACGAATGTTCATCCGTATCCATGGTCTGGGGGTTCTTTAACCTGACGCGATTATACTGTGGAGGGGAGGGCATTCACTTCTGGTTTGAAACGATTGGACAGCTCGTCTAATCAGCTTCACTTATTGGCCGGTAGACTCTCTACCGATGTAAACACGCCCCAGAGGACCGTTCCCAGACCATGGATACGGATGAACAGCAGTATTATGGTCGGGCTATGTCAGGCTACAGGTGATCAGGTGTACCCATTTTACACAGTAGACATCCTGTGCAATTATTTTTTTTTGTCAGATCAATCCTTTTTTAATCCTTTTTTGGGGGGAAGATGGTGTCAATTTTATGCAGCCTCTTTTTTTTTTTTTTTTTTTTTTTAGTCAGACTTCAGATGTCCATAATGCGTCAAATAGGCCTAAATCATCCAGGCTTCTCAGATTGTACATGCTGCTATATGGACAAATCAAAACTCTTCGTCCAGATGACTGTGTTTGGTCAACAGTCCTTCAAAGTTGATCAGAATTTTATCGAACCATTTTGGTGTTTAGGCCTTAGGTCCCTGAGAAGCCATTTCATGAATCTGCCATTGATATGGGGATCTGTGTCAGAGATTATACTGGTCATGGGTGACAATATTGTATCTTTTCAGCCATACTTTCTTCAAATACAATACATGATATGCTTGCGTCTCTTATCAGAGCTCTTCTCAGATCGCAGTGGAGGAGAGTGAGATTATCTTTGCTGAGATGATCCGCTCCATTGAGGAAAAGCGCTCTGAGGTGATGGAGATGATCAGAGGTCAAGAGAAGGCTGAGGTGAATCGTGCTGAAGGACTCCTGAAGCAACTGGAGCAGGAGATTGCTGAGTTGAAGAGGAGAGATGCTGAAATTGAACAGCTCATGTTTTTAAAGGACCCTGACTATTTCCTCAAGGTAATAATGTTGTACTCTAGATCATAGTGTATGTAGTCAAAAATATGCAAATATCCATCTTTTACTATAGCCTCTGGTTTACCAGACTCTTTCGCATTGTTTCACTTTGCAAACAGTCTGGACATTCGACAGACATATGCATGATTCCTGGTGGTGTATACCATACATGACACTAAGACTTGCAGGTTTTGTTATTTAAAGGGTAGAAATAAGAAAGTGTTGGATTACAGTAATATTGGATGAGAGACCTCCTGGGAGAACCAGAGTTGTTGATGGAACTGGTCAGTAGGTGTCACTCCTGGGGGGAAAATAGTCAGACCTAGCGCCCTGGTGCAGTGACACAGACACACTGGTGCTTGAGAGGCAGCCCTGTGGATGAGATGTTAATCTGAGGTCCTGATTTACTGTGGCCCTAAAAGATCCTGTGCCACTTCTCACAAGAGTAGGGGTTTCTGCGATGTGTGGTTTTCCCTAGTTATTATAGTCCCAACTTGGCTCATTCTATCTTAATTTCCTAACCATCCCCCACTGGCTCATTCATATATTCCCGTACTCTTTACCTCAAGTTGGCATGTGGTGAGTACTGTATTATACAGTAGGTGTATTAATGGCTAGCCAGGCACGCCCTCCCAGTGACGTAGCACCTTCGGCGTTGCTGACGCTGGTCTGGCCAGCTGCTGATCGGGCAGGACTTCTGAATTCCCCAAATCTGGGGAACTGCCCCCCCTTGATCGACAACCAATCAACTTTGAGCAGCTCCAACGGCTCTCAGTCCTGTTCAAGGAATTCCCTTTGCGTCGTATACGTCAGAGGAAAGAGTGGTGTGATTTGGTTTTGCTTCGGCACAGGATTTTCTAACATCGACCAGTAGCAAACCGAGGCATTTGAGGGAGGCGGGTGAACCATGCGCTTTGAGAAACTTTGTTATACGGGCTTTTGGTCGGACCAAAGTCTCGTAGAGCTTTGAAAGTAGATGGCAATCAGGCTAATTAATGGCTGCCATGCAAAACCTTTTTGTGGTGATTAGTCCTCCTTCCACTGTAAAGTTCTATGGGGACCTTGAAAATGGCTAACAATCATCTCTCTCTCTCTGTCTGTCTCTCGTTCTCTTATTTGTAGAATTTCCAGTCAGTAATTTCTCCACCTCAGTCTGTGGACTTCTCCAATGTGCTCATCAACCAAACCCCCTTTTTTGAAGCTGTGGTGGGATCTATCTACACACTGAAGGATGAGTTGCAGACAGTAGGTTGGTCATGCTCTCGTCTTGGATTTACAGTACACTACTTATGTGGGGCATTACAAACAGTGTTTCCTATACAGACATGATTGCCTAGGAGTATAGTATGTGAGTGTGCTAATGTATTATGGTTTGAATGTGTGTGTGTGTGTGTCTGTGTGTGTGTCTATCTGTCTGTCTCTCTGTGTGTGTCTGTCTGTCAATGATGTGTGTGTGTGTGTGTATGTCTGTCTGTCTGTCTGCCTGTCTGTCAATGATGTGTGTGTGTGTGTGTGTGTTTTTTTTTTCCATAGAATTAATGAGTTTGAATGAAGAAAATTCCTGTGGCAGCTCTCCAATATTAATGTGTAAATGCTTCATTCTGCCCTATATATAGGAGGACTTTCAGATTGAACAACTGGATACTTTTCATAGTCTCTGTTGATTTACTGGCTAATCCTGGCTGATATTAGCCTGACATAGCCTGATCATAATACTGCTGTGAATCCGTATTCATGGTTGGATGGTTCTTTAATCTGACGTGATTATAGGGCGGGGGGGAGTGCATTCAGTTCTGGTTTGAAATCATTGGACAGCTCGTCTAATCAGCTTCGGTTATTGGCCGGTAGTCTCTCTACAGATGTAAACCCGCCCATGAAGACCGTCCCCAGACCATGGATACGGATGAACATTCGTATTATGGGCGGGCTATGTCAGGCTAGGCTGATACAGTGCATGTTTGTCTGGTTTCCGTTGCAGTGTCCCGTGCCCATGTCGAGGTTGCCCAGGTCCAGATTTCTACTGAGCCTGTTACCAGAGAGGATTTTTTAAAGTGTTAGTTGGTCTCTCTCTCTCTCTCTCTCTCTCTCTCTCTCTCTCTCTCTCTCTCTCTCTCTCGTCTACCACTTTGAATATCATTCCAATACACACACACACTCACGCATGTAATTTGTACTCTTATTAACCTGCGCAAGATTCATGAAAGAAGGCCCCTTCTCTCTCACTCTCTCAAAATCACTCCCATTGCACAGACATGCAATGCATGAACATGTATGTTCACACATCAAACCACAGCACACGCCACTTACAAAATCTTAATCTAAATATGTTCTGTCTTCTTAGATTCCTGTGACTTTAAACTGGATCCAGACACAGCACACAGAAACCTCCTTCTCTCTGAGGGAGATAAGAGGGTGGAATATGGGTCTAAGGTCTCCAATACACACCAATCACCATATCACCAATCTCGTCATCGTCCAGAGAGATTTGAAGTGTATTATCAAGTGCTGTGTAAAGAGGGTGTGTCTGGACGCTGTTACTGGGAGGTGGAACGGAGTGGGGTGGTTGATGTGGCAGTGTCGTACAAAAGCTTCAACAGGTGTGCGTTTGGATGGAACGATCAGTCCTGGAGTCTTGTACTGTCCACTTCGAGCTCCTCTTTGTGGCATAACAGCAAAGAGATTAAACTCCCTGCGGGTAGCTCCAGAATAGGAGTATATGTGGATCACGAGGCAGGAACTCTGGCCTTTTACAGCATCTCTGATGCAATGACCCTCCTGCACAGAGTCCAGACTACTTTTACTGATGCGCTCTACCCTGGCTTTTGTGTAGGTCCTAGTTCATCAGTGAAGCTGTTATGAATGGGGAAGATACAGGATCCAGATCCCATTCAAACAACCTTATCACTGTGGGGTTGGAGGTTGGTTTACTGTATCGCTTCAAAACAGTTTGACCACTAGTATAGCTGTACGCACAGGGTTTACATTTTAACATAGCATATGTTGTCAAGTACTGTTTAGATCTTGGTTCCAAAATGCTATAAATCCCATTCTGATAATATTCAAAAGTTATGTTTTTTAATTGTGTATGTCTGTAATTATGGACCAATCTTGATTTTATTTTGTGAGAATAATTTAGTCAAGTAAAATGAATCCAAAGGAGGCTCAGTGGTGTTTTTTTGCCCCAAACAGCACCTTCCAGGCGGCACTGCCTAAAATGCACTACCTTAACCCTAACCTTAGATTTAGGGGGGTGAGGGGGTGCTTTGAAGGCAGCACTGCCCGGAAGGCTCCGTTGATGGGAAAAAAGACCAAAGATTTTCATTCATTCATCTATTTATTTATTAATTTTTTCTAGATTTCTGAGAATTAATTTAAAAGGCTTTCATAGCATTTTGGGACCTAACTTTTATTTTAGTATTGTTTGAGAACAAAATATAATGTTGAAGGGTGCTGCAATGGTGCAGCCTATTGGTGATAGTGTAGGTTAAAAAGGGGGTAGGTATCAGAGAGTGCAGAACTCTGTCAAGGCAATATGGTCACAGAGGCCCCATAGCTCTGCCATTTACAGATGGTCGAGATAACTGTCAGTAGTGAGGAATCCTTTTGAAAATTCCTGAATCGAGGTCATGATCCAGAGCACCACCAAAATGTAATGGGTTTTTCCTTGGGCAGACACCTTGTGAAATTTTCATGCAAATCCTAAAAACATTTCATGCAAAAACAAACAGAGAGACAAATAAATTCTGGTGAAACAATAACCTGATAATAGTAAGGTAGTAAGGTGTTTGAACAATCCAACACCCAACACCTTTGAACAGTCCAACACCTACACTTGTTTGTGCTTTACAGGCATTTCACATTTTACAGTATATTAACTCATGTCTCCAGTGAGTTTGTCATGAAATACCTCTACTGTAAATAAATTTTCTTTGGTTTGATATATAATAAAGCAAGTGAATATTGTAGCCTATTGTTATAAGTGAATGGATTATTCTGTGTATTTCCAATACAGTAGGCCTATCCAAAGTATTATATAGTCTATGTGTAATATCTATTATTTTGAAATGACAGCATGACAAAAAATAAAATTAAATTAAATTAAAAAAAAAAAAATCCCATGATAAAACATTAATCACGTTACTCTGGACACTATTACAGTTGTAGGCCTACATTTCTGCACAAAACATAAATAATTAGTCATGATCTGATCCCAATGCTGACCAAGAAGCATATGCTTCGAGAATAGCCTACTCTGGTTTTGCTGCTTTTCATACTCAATCTGTGCTTTTATGCTGATGTTGTTTACACTGCCTGCGATTCTGCTGAAGCAACCTAGGTTACAATATCCTCCTTTACTAATGCCCCATCATGCCCAAGCCCAGCTTCAAAACCGTAGCGTAGCCTACGTTTACAGAGCCACAGCCACCACTTAACATGGCCCCTCCCTGGTTGTCTCGCCTGAAGACAAGGACGTTTCTGAAGTTGCGCGGTAGACTACATGCAAGATTGGTCCTCCTACGCAGGAAAAAGTTTAACCCAGGACCCTCGTGAACTATCGCTGCATGAAGAATGGCTGGTGTGATTTCAAGTAAACAGGACCTTTGTATATGTTCAATTTGTTTGGATTTCTTAAACATTCCAGTAACTCTGAATTGTGGACATAATTACTGTATGGGCTGCATTAACCGCTTTTGGGACCAGGAAGATCAGACGAGGGTTTACAGCTGTCCCCAATGCCGACAGACTTTCTCTCCAAGGCCAGTTTTGAACAAAAATACTGTTTTTGCGGAACTCGTCGATCAGATTAGGAAGAATAAATTTGAAGCTCCAGTTCAATCTCTTTCCGGACCTGGAGAATTGGGGTGTTCGAGTTGCGTTGGGAGAAAAGTTAAAGCTGTCAAGTCCTGCCTGATGTGTCTTGGGTCGTACTGCGAGACTCATCTCCAGCGCCATGATGAAGTTTTCATAGGGAAAAAACACACTGTGGTTGATGTGACAGCTCAACTGCAGCATATCTGCAATCGACACCAGAAGCGCTCAGACATATTTTGCTATACGGATCAGACTCTCGTCTGCTCCTGTTGTCTGGCAGAAGAACACAAAGGCCATGACACCGTCTCGGCTGCGGCAGAGAGAGCGGAGAAACAGGTCAGTGGGGAGGTGAGAGGTGGGATGCTTCGGGGCTGGGGTAAGGGATTCAGAAGAAGCATTCTCTTCGCTGCCTTAGGCCTGATTTCAGTTTTGCCCTATCTTTTCTAGACATACAGTATTAAAAAAACTTAAAAAAAAAAAAAACTGATGAATTAATTATAAATTGAGATGCCCCCTCTGATATTTGGCGTACTCTATAGTGCCTCTATGTCTAGAACTGGCCCTGACACTCTTCAGGTTACACAGTGTTAAAACAGCTAAGTAAGTAAAAGTATTCTGTTGCGAAATCAAAAGATATAGGCCTAGTGCAAAGAATGAAAAGCCTGTTTTACCTATTTATGTAAGTAAGTGTCAGAGCCTAACTGGAGTGAGGAGAGTGTGCTGTTTGAAGTGGAGCGGAAAGTCAGGCCTTTAGTATTGGAATGGGGTTGGTTAGCAGCTCTATAAAGTGATTATGGCATTTTTCGCCTCAAATACAAAGATTAGCCTTTCATCGAACTCAGTAAGGTTAATCTGAATATGCCTCATGACAGATCCAGTTAACAAATCATATAACTGAGGCTATATTTTCGCCATTGAATAGGATCAGACAACTGAGCGAGTGTCATAACTTCCTTTACTGTGTAGTATAATTTCCTATTGTTGTTACAATATCCATGCAGAAATTGCTGGGGGAGATCAGGAGCAGGTTCCAGAAGAAGATCCGAGAGCAAGAGAGGGCACAGCAGGAGATGTGGGACGCTGTTAAGTCTCTAAATGTGAGTGCTGAACACAGGGCCGGTTCTAGCCTTTTTGGTGCCCTAGGCCAGATTTGAGTTTTGCCCCCCTTTTCTAAAAATATAACAGAAAAACTGAAGAAAAATGTATTGTGATGCCCCCCTGATACTTGGTGCCCTTGGCGACCGCCTCGTTTGTCTATGCCTAGATCTGGCCCTGGCTGAACAGTAAAGAAGACACTTTATGTCCAGCTTCTGGGGAATACCATGGGTCTATAATTAAAAATCTATACATTGCTAAAACATACATTCATTCCTCACATACATACATTCCTTCTACAACTAATTTCCCTACAAGCATGTCCAAAACATACAAGTCATACTGTTTTTGGGAGTAGGGCTATCTCACAGCTACAAATCAGCATAGCCGAACGCTTTGAGGTGTAAGAGTGGTGATATTTGGAGCCGGGTTATACAGCCAGCCAGAAGTGGCAGGTTGTAAGTCTGATTCCCAAACTGCCACCCTTATAACCCTTGCCAGAGATACGCCGATTTGACTATACAATCAGGACATTCATTTCCAATCCAGTCAGGGACTCTAAGGTAGATATGTAAACAACGGTCTTTGGTGTGGTTTTCTTCTTAACTATGCGATGTACAGCATATTTTAGTTTGCCTGTAGTTTGTCCTGTCAAATGGGCTTGTGCTGTGTGTTGTAGGCTATAGCAATTTCTGTTTTAGAAACAGTATAGGATACAGTAGGCGGGTTTACATGAACTCTTCTAATCTGATTAGAAAGATTCCATGTGCATTCTATAGAACAGTATCCAAGGAGATGCATTCATAATTGCCATCTAAAATGGAATATTGGGTTAAATAATCAGATTAGAAGTGTCCATGTAAACGGGGCTAGTGACACATGAGCAGGTCTATGTTAGACCACATTTGCCCATTTTCAAATTGTAGAAGACATCGAAGAATATGCACTGAATTATACTACATTTGGAATTATTTGGTGCCCTACCAAGCACTTAATGTCCTATATGCAATGCATGCTCTGTAGGCCTTTGGTTTGGTGTGCCTGCCTCCTTAGGCCTACTTGACAACATTTTTATGGAATTCTGTGTTCCACCACTGTAGAAGGAATGTGTGTGTGTGTGTGTGTGTGTGTGTTGTAGCTGAGCTAGAATTTATACAACATTATGGCCTGCTTAAGAAGCTCCCTTTCTGGTTGTGTGTGTAACAGACATGTGCAAATCGAGCTGTGGAAGACTGTGAGAAGAGCTTTTGCGAAATGATGGAGTCCTTTGAAAGAAAGCTTGTTGATGTTGTGGAGATGATCAGAGCTCAGAAAAAGACTGAGGAAAGTCGAGCCGAAGGACTCGTGGAGCGTCTGGATCAGGAGATTGCTGAGCTGAAGAGGAGAGATGCTGAGCTGGAGCAGCTTTCATACACAGACGATCACATCCATTTCCTCAAGGTAGGCCTACACTGAATGAAAATGTACCCTAGATTGAGGTGCAGGTGGCTAAAGTGTCTAGTCCATACCATAATCCCCTCATATACTCTCACTCTATCCCATCTGAATAAAGGAAAAACAACAGGCTAATAAAAAATACAGATGATCAGATCGTCTCCTGCGTATGTTATGTTTTCATCTCTGTTTCTCTCTCTTGCTGTCTCTCATTTAGGTTTTTCAGTCAGCCATTTCTCCATTTCACTCTATGGATCTGTCCAGTGTCCTTGTCCACCAAAGGGTTTGTTTTGAACCTATATTTATATATGTCTCCAAACTAAAGGATCAGCTAAAGGATTCCTTAAATCAGAATATATCTACCGCAGGTTGGTCACATTCTTGCCTTGGGTTTAGGACATTGCCAAATAGTGGACCAGATCTATTTTACTCTTGATAGGCATACTACAGTATGTGTGTTTTGTGTGCACTTTGAATTTTAAACTCTAAACCTATTGGATCTATCATGAAATTTGATGACTGGTTTCATTTTGGCATTTTGGCGAGGGAAATATTAACTGATAAAGTTTGGTTCATTTCTGTCATAGTGTCTGATGTCCAGGCTAGTTTTGCAGACCTAGAGGTCAAAGAAGATTTTTCAAAGTGTAAGTTGTTTGCATACATACTCAGAAACACATACAGTACAGACCAAAAGTTTGGACACATCCCCTCATTCAATGCGCTTCATTTATTTCCAGGACAATTTATATTGTAGATTCTCACTAAAGGCATCAAAATTATGAATGAACACATATGAAATGATGTGCTTAACAAAAAAAGTGTGAGATTATGACAAAATTTTGGACCTGAACCCGATCAAGATGGTTTGGGGTGAGCTGGACCGTAGAGTGAAGGCAAAAGAGCCGACAAGTTCTTAGCATCTCTGGGAATGAATAACTGTTCAAGACAGTTGGAAAACCATTTCAGGTGACTACCTCTTGAAGCTCAGCCAAAAAATAAAAAGAGGACAAAGCAGTTATCAAAACAAAAAAAGAATACTTCGATGAAACAAGAATATAAAACATGTTTTCAGTTCTCTCACACTTCTTTTTATTAAGTACATAATGCCACGTGTTCATTCATAAGTTTGTTTATTTTGTAGATTGCCACTGAAGGCAACAGTCATGAAAATAAAGTAAATAATTTAATGGGAAAGTGTGTCCAAACTTTTGGTCTGTACTGTACGCACAGTCACATGCCACATACAGGTATATAGAGCCACATGCTACTCACATATAGTCATAACTATGCGCACGCACAACCTTGAATGTTCATAGAGAAGAGAACATGTTCAAACATTAACGACTCACAGCACTCATAGATGTACACAAGCTCTTTTCCACACATGCGCTCTCTTCCACACCTATTACTTGTGTCACTCATTGTCTTCAGACATCTTTGTCTTAAAGGAGAGTACCGGAGTGAATTCAAGCATAGCCCTGTTGAAAGAGCTTGCTAAATGCGCTAGTTAGCGAGTGGAACAAAATAATTTGGTACAGCACAGACCGAACGCGAACGCAGAAGCGAACAGGCACTTTACACTGAATCAATGGGACCTGACTGTTGGAAACCGAAAGTAAGATCTGAGGTTACATTGACTCTATGTTAAGTGTTTCGCGTTCGCGTTAGGTCTATGCTGTTCGAAAATCTTTCATTTCATGCGAAATATATTGCTGTTAGAAGGCTCATGCAGCAGGACTATGCTTAAACTTACTCCGGTATATTGCTTTAACTTTGACCTATGGTACAATACCTTGTACAATATAATATCTTGAATAAGGACTGGATTAGAAAAGTTTATGCCTCTTTATTAACGTTTGTTTGGTTTCTGTTATAGTGTCAGATGCCCAGACTATTTTGGCAGAGCCTGTAACCAGAGAAGTAAAGTGTAAGTTGGTGACACATGCATAAATACACATGCAAACATGTGACACACACGTGCACATACACACACCCACACACACTCTCTCTCTATCCAATGTATGTGATGCATAATACCACTCACTTCAGACGATGCACTACACTGCAAGCATCTAAGGTCTCCATTGGAGAATTGCTTCAGGGCAGAAATCCTTGATTGGATAAACGACTTGCCCATCATCTTTTTATTAACATGCTACTTCAACCACTCACAACAAAACCAATTGGTTGAGAGGTACGCATGGAAAACCAGAAACCGCCATTTTGAGGATAAAGAATAGCTGTAGTAGTAGTTTCATCCTGAAATCCCTCACAATAACAGTGAGTCCAGATACATGCTCGCAGTGTAGCGCATCATCTGACATAAGTGGGGTTAACGCTAACATGATAGTTTTCAACACTCTCACCTCCATATCATGATCAGATAAAGTTTGTGCCTTTTCGTTTTTTGTCATAGTGTCAGATGTCCGAGCTATTTTGGCAGAGGACCATTTAAAGCGTAAGTTCACAACACACACACACACACACACACACACACACACACACACACACACACACACACAGTACATACACTTACTTGGTCCTCACACATACAGTTGAGATCATGAAGTGAGGCTCAAATTCTTTGTAGAGCTGGGGAACATAAGCCTGGGAAAAAAGGACCCTTGTCGCAACATAGGACAAATAGAAGTGTCATAATCATATTATATAGGCTCATTTAGCCTTGAGAATATATAGGGCTAACCACCCTGCACTGCCCATATTCCCAAATGTAGGTACAAGAAAGGCATAGATATACATACTGTAAGAATTGGAGTGGCCATCATGCAGACCTGATTTCAGTCATAGAGAAAATTTGTGTGCAGCATTGAAAGCCATGTGTTTACAAGAAGGCCTAAAACTAAAACTGGTCTAAATACATGTATACCATTTGTGTTGAATGTCTAATCCCTTTCTTCTTTCTTCTCCATTCTTTTTTTCTGTAGGCGAAAAGGAATTGGTTATCGTCATCAAGCGGGACCCGGTGTCAGGCTTTGGCTTCACATTCCGGAGTGCTAATGGTCCTGAGGAACCTGTGAGTACTTATGTGACGCTTGCAGTTTTCCGCTTTACCATCATACTGTGTTGTATGCATATTGTAACCGCCCCTTATATTTTACATTACAACAACAACAAAAAGCTGAAATTAAAAGGGAGAGCAACGGCTGTGAAAAGCATACGAGAGACTAAAAACTGTATCAGAGATGTGGGTATGTTTTGTGTATGTGTTCAGGTGTACATTTCGGGGATTACACCAGGGGGGCAACGGAGAGAGATGGTCGACTTCAGGTTGGAGATAGGTTACTCTGCGTTGATGACACGTCTGTCTTTAGCACCTCACACGAAATGGTGGTGAACCTCTTAAGAAATGCTGGCCAAAAGGGACATGTCACTCTAACCATATGCAGGTGAGTTGAAAAGGAGATTTCGAAATGTGTGCAAAGCATTAGTTTGGTATTTAGTTTGGAAAATCCTTGTAAACAAATTGGTTATTGTTTTCCTGCAGACTCAATGTGTAATTGATTGCTTGATCAATTACTGTATGATCAATACAGTCAGTCATGCACATTGCCCCACTTTGTGTGACTTGTGTGACTGAGTGTATCAAGACACAATCACTCACATGCAGTGCTCCCCCACTCTGTGTGATTGTGTGTATCAAGATAAAATCACTGGAATACTGGCCCAGTTTTCTGACCCTAGAGCTGTGTTTATCAAACTTTTTTAGGCCGAGGACCACTTTGCCCAAAAAAAAAATGTTTTTCAGGGACCACCCGCCCTCGCACATACTGTCTACCCTTTAACCTAAGTCACATACTGCTACCCTTTAACCTTTACCCTTTAAGTCATTTATAGAGTCGGCACTTCAAATCCTAAAGTACAGGTCTGCCTCTTATATTCAGTGAACAACTAATCTTTGGCCTTTAAACAATGACACAAGCTAAATTCACATATTTTATGGTAATCAACTCGCGGACCACTTGGGCTTGCTCACGGACCACCAGTGGTCCGCGGACCACACTTTGAGAACCACTGCCCTAGAGTGTGCAGAGGCTTATTGATAATGGTAGCTTAATTGATCAAGCAATCGATCACACAGTGAGCCTATCAACTTGTCAGATTACTCTTTGTACATGTGTTTCACAATTAATTTGATGGATATGTCACAAGGATGATGTTAATATAGAAAACTAGTTGTTGAAAATACAGTCAATATGTTGGCATTTCCTTAATTTTGTGAAATGACGTTTTGTATTTTGTGTGATTAACTTGCCCACACAATTTACACAATATGATAATGACTGGGGCTGTGGTATTCTGGTGTTCTTATTCTATAAAAAAACACTTGCAGCATATAGACAAATTCCACTATGTGAAATTCCATTACAAATTAAAGCATCTACAACAAGCAAGGTATTACAATCCCATTGTTAAAGGAATTATACGGACTGAATCAACCCACAGTCCTACTATTTCACATTGCTAAGGGCTGTCGATAGCAATGAGAATAACCACATTTTGTGCAACACAGACTGAAATGGTG
This sequence comes from Sardinella longiceps, assembly GCA_027497455.2. Lineage (NCBI taxonomy): Eukaryota > Metazoa > Chordata > Actinopteri > Clupeiformes > Clupeidae > Sardinella > Sardinella longiceps. The sequence goes on along the minus strand of JAODXP020000019.1, from coordinate 39,219,783 downwards.
AAATGATTGCTTACAACTGTAGGCATATGAAAACAACACTGTTTGACTAGTTCGATAGTGCTGCAACCACTGATGTTTCATAGAATTCATTCATTTGTTTTCTTTATCAGACTGACTTGAGTCTGGATGCAAACAGAGCCCTGAGAACTACAACTAACTGAGGGGAACAGGAGAGTGGAGCTGAAGTCTACTCATAAGCTTTGATGTGTGTCTGGATAGGCTGCTGTTACCGGGAGGTTGAGTGTAAAGTTAGCGAATTGACATATTATTTAAAATAATAGTGGAAGATGGTTTGTGTGTGTGTGTCTGTGTGTGTGTGTGTGTATGTGTGTGTGTGTACAGTATGTACTTGTGATGTTTCCATCCTTTTTATTTTTGACCTTAAAGTATGTGTATGTTTATGTAGGTGTGGTCTAATAAAATGTATTGTTAATCCAACGCAAACTTTGTTGTTAATCCAACACAGGCTTTCAGTAGGAATATCCTGAGGGATATTTGATTTAAAATATTTTGACAGCAGGGTGCGTCATGGTGCATAAATCCTCCTTCCAGGTGTAAGATTGTAGTCTTATGACACTTAGGCCAGATTTTAGTTTTGCCCCCCCTTTCTAAAAATGTTAGAGAAAACCTGAAGAAAAAAATGTAAGAGAAAACCTGAAGAAAAAAAAGGTAAGAAATGTATTGTGATGCCCCCCTGATATTTGGTGCCCTAGGCGGCCGCCTCGTTTGTCTATGCCTAGAATCGGCCCTGGATATGTTGAAATAAATTTCTCTAGGATGATCACTGACTAACATTGATTTACAATATGCCTATTCTAAGGTCCCATTGCCCAAAGTGTGCAATTTTGGAATGCTAAGTTTCTTAGTTAAATATTGAGCAGACAGTGTAAGAAGCTTTTAGGCTTTTCCTGCAAGTAGACTAGGCGTGGCACAATTTATATTGTGAGGCAGTCTACAGTCGACAACATAAAGCATGTAACTATAATGTTGCGTAAAGTGTAAATATTGAGTAGCCTACTAGGCTAAAAATGAAAAGCTATGTTCATGCTAGGGCATGAGCAAAATGGCATGAACATTTGGAAAATGCAGATGGACAAATCATTATCTCTCACAGTTGGACAACAAACTATTGTGTGCAGTTGACTATAAGTTAATCACACATCTATTTAACTTGGCAAGTCAAGTGTATTTGACTTGTCATTAATTTAATTTGTCATTAATTTGGCAGGTAGGCTGGTAGGTGTGGTCTAATAAAATGTATTGTTAATCCAACACAGGCTTTCAGTAGGAATATCCTGAGGGATATTTGATTTAAAATATTTTGACAGCAGGGTGCATCATGGTGCATAAATCCTGCTTCCAGATGTAAGATTGTAGTCTTATGACACTGGCCATTTTAGGATATGTTCACATACATTTCTCTAGGATGATCACTGACTAACATTGTTCAAACTATAACTATAATGTTGCATAAAGTGTCAATATTGAATATTAAAAGCTATGTTCATGCTAGGGCATGAGCAAAATGGCATGAACATTTGGAAAATGCAGACGGACGAATCATTATCTCACAGTTGGACAACAAACTATTGTGTGCAGTTGACAATAAGTTAATCACACATCTATTTAACTAACGAACATATTCCAAAAAGAGTTTAACAGCAGCCCTCCACTAGAAACTCGGAACTCTGTGACAGAGGAGTACGTCTGACCTGTCCTGGCTCAATGAAGTAAAGACTCCTCCTCCTCAAGTTGCGATATAGGCCTAGTCATGAAAGACCGACCACTGGCACCGACTCAGGGAAGTGCGTGCGCCTTGACTATTAATTCCCGAAGTCTAGTGAAGTGTCCGTGCGTAAAGAAGAATGGCACACGCGATTTCAAGTAACCAGGAACTTTTTACGTGTTCAATTTGTTTGGATTTATTAAATGTTCCAGTGACACTGAACTGTGGGCACAATTACTGTATGGGCTGCATTAACGACTTCTGGGACCAGGGAAATCTGACAGGAGCTTACAGCTGCCCCCAGTGCAGACAAGCTTTTTCTCCGAGACCAATACTGCACAAAAATACAATTTTTGCGGAGCTTGTCAAACAGTTCGGGAAGACTCGAATGCAAGCTCAGGATAAATCCGATTTCTTGGGGGAAGGTCAGTCTGCGGTTGATGTGACAGACCAGCTGCAACAGATCTGCACGCAACATCAAAAACCCTTGGATATATTTTGCCGCACGGATCAGACTTGTGTCTGCTCCTTTTGTTTGACAGAAGAACACAAAGGCCATCACACGGTCTCAACTGCAGTAGAGAGAGCTGAAAAACAGGTAAGTACTGTTTAGGGATCATGCCGATTCGAAAAGTGGGGTTAGGAAACACCTGTATTATGTCAGTTCTGCTCTGCAACTTCCATCAACCTTTTATCAAGAACATTAGTTGATCAAAGACAGCTACAGATAACCAAAGATCAGTTCATAAAATAAATGAAAAAAGTTACATTAAAGAAGTTATCAGGGCATATGCACCTCAATTTATCAGCAATGGAGTTCACTTGGATTTTGACTATATGTGCCCAGTTGACTTTGCTATTCCTGCAAACAAATTATCCACAATCCAATTTATATGAGTACTTGATATCATATCAGACTTTTTTTTTTTTTTCATAAATATAATGGGTGTTTTTGGAGCACACACACTGACACACTCACTATAACACACATAAGGCATTGGCACTCACACAGAGAGAGAAGCACATTATGCATATAGGAGGGGGGGGGGGGCATAAAGTGCCCCCTGATAACACACGTTACACATTACTGTGTCTGTACAGAAACTTCTGGGGGAGATCAAGCGGAGATTCCAGCAGAGAATTCGAGAGCAAGAGCAGATGCAGCAGGAGATGGTGGAGTCTCTTAAGACTTTAAATGTGAGTTCTTACCTGTAAAGAAGAAACTTAATGGCCCGTTTCTGGAGGAACCAAAGAGCTGAAATATGCTTGAATAGAATTGCTTTTCACCTGTCTGTTACAAATTGCTCAGATAACTTATAGCATGCCAGCTATACAATGTAAAATAACTTGCAAGTACAAAAGGTGTTGTAGTAAGGGGCCGAGTTAGCATAGCCAGTTGTGGGTCTAATTTTCAACAGCCACCCTTGCCAATACACTTGCTTACACTTGCCTTTGCCAGAAGTGGTGCATATTTGACTTGTCATTAATTTAATTTCATTATTCACTCACCTAGCTGGCAGGATCCCAGAAACAGATATGTAAACAACACTCAGTTTCATATGTGGTGTTGTGCCTGTCAAGAATAGGCTAACTGAATAAGAACAGCTTAAAAAGCGCAACACTCCTACCTTAATGAACAAAAAACAAAAGACCCTGATTTACCGAAGCGTCTGTATCGTAATAATGATTTTTTTGTTGTTGTTTGTAATGGGAGCAGTGTTGCACTTTTTCGGTTGTTCTAAAGTTGTCATATATTATAAGAAAAAAAAACATGAATATTATAATATAATTTAATTCCATATGCCACACCTTTATATTTTTGGGATGTGAGTTGTGGTTGAGCATAATGTGTAGCTCTTTATATGATGAATGCTTGAGAAAGTTCCTTGCTCATTGTGTCCCTCAACAGAACTCTGCAGAAGAAGCGCTGGAACACTGTAAGGCGAGCTTGTATGAGATGATGGAGTCCATTGAGTGCAAGATTTTTGACATTGTGAAGATTATTAGGGCTCAAGCGGATGCTGAATTGAGTCAGACAGAAGGACTGTTGGAGCGACTGGACCAGGAGATTGCTGAGTTAAAGAGGAGAGATGCTGAGGTGGAACAGCTTTCATACACAAGCGATCACAACCATTTCCTCAAGGTACACTGGATAATAATAATCATAATAATAATAATAATAATGATAATGATAATGATAATGTAGTCTAGATTGTGTTAGGCCATGGACAATCATGTTGTTAGTTTCATAGGATCAAGTCATATTTCAGTGTTTTTTGGGAAACAAGAAAAAAATAATAACCATGGTGTGGGTTCAGCCTTGGCTTGAATTTGAATTTGCTCAGCGAGTATGTCAAGCTATCAGCCATAGGTCTTGTCTATCCAATCAAAACGCTTTAGGGTTGTATTCAGAGATTGTGATTTTTAGCCAATCACAACGCTCTACCTGGACAGGGAGATATAAATAAAAATAAATAATGAAAACTAGTTAATCCTGATCCTGGATGAATTAGAGACTTTTGGCCTCACTTACTTTGTGTTTGGTGTGTGCAACAATAAATCACAGTTGTGGATAGGCTCCTTGTCTGCTCCCCCTGCAAACTATGGAAGTCGACAGGAAAGCATCAGAACTAATGCTCATGTTGTGTTTTTTTTTCCTCTCTCTCTCTCTCTCTCTCTCTCTCTCTCTCTGTCTAGATCTTTCCGTCAATCATGTCTCCACTTCACTCTATGGACTTATCCAGTGTCCCCGTCCACCAAAAAGCTGGTTTTGAACCTGTTTATGAATTTGTCTCCAGGCTGAAGAATCAGCTAGAGGATTCTTTAAACCAGGATGTCACAAATGTATCAACAGGTTGGTCACATGAACTTATTTGTAGGATATTACCAAGAGAGCCTATAGTGTACACTCTTGATGTGCATGCTATTTAGGCTACTCTGTGGTATGTGGGCACTTTGTTTGAAATGAAAAAACGTATTTGACATGAAATTCTCTTTGCTGATTGGTTTTGAGAAACATGCCTGTCATTGTGTACTGCACTCACAGACAGAGGCGGGTTGTATTGTTGGAATTTCATTCAGATTAAAATGCCGGCTTAATATTTAAGGCAGGGCCTTAAAGGTATAATCCAGAGAGAATCAACACGTAGCCCTGCTGTTTTACACTGCTATGCGCTACTGAAAGCCACCTCAATGGCCGAATTTTGTGCATCGTAGACCGAGTTTGCGAAATGGCAGCTAACACTAACTGAATGAGGCATGTCAAAAACGAAACCTAATCGATTTGCTTTCATTTTGAAATGCCCCATTCTGTTACCGTTAGCTGCCGTTTCGCTATCTCAGTCTGCCTTGCATTAAATCCTGTGATTGCGGTGGCTATCAATAGCGCTTGCCACTATAAAACAGTAGGACAACGGATTTTTCCTTTAAATATTATTTATGACAGGGCCATTCTAGCAGACTGTGTGCTACATACATATGTTTCTTATTATAATATTAATATTATTAATGTGATATAATATTATTTGGAATAGTGTATGCACCTCTGATAAAATTTGTTTGATTTCTGTCATAGTGTCTGATGCCCAAACCATTTTAGCAGACCTCCCGATCAAAGAGGATTTTTTAAAGTGTAAGTTGGTTGCAGACTATAGGCCTAGGCTATACACACACATTCAGACAGTCACATGCCCATAAAGTCATGCTACTCACAAATAGCTATAGATATCCACATGCACAACCTTGAATGCTCCTACAGAGGAATGTGTTCATCAACATTGTTAACTCATACTTCATTGTCTAAAAACATCTTTGTCTTTTTCTAGCCTCTTTTACTGGTATATTGCCCTTTGTACAATGTGCAGGAGCATTGGTATATTTGCTATTTGTATAATTTGTGGTAATGCTATAGTATCTTCAATTTCTTATTGGATGAATACCTATCTGTCTGTCTCCCTGTTTGTCGTTATATCATTATTGGGAATCAAGGAAAGCACTCTTGGATTAATGTTTGTTTAACTTCTGTCGTAGTGTCAGATGTCCAACAGGCTATTTCAGCAGAGCCCGTCACCAGAGAGGACTATTTTAAGTGTAAGTTGGTGACACATATGCATGCACGCGATGAACACACACATGCACGCACACACATAGTCACATGGCGCATAGCTACATTATGTAACACTTGTGTAACACTTTCAAACAGTATATTGTGGTCACAGAAATATACCCCACATTATGCCTCAATGGACCCACTCAAACATACTCAGATAGATCATAAGATTTAAGGTCATATATCATGTAAGACAATATATAATACATAAATGCATACCAGGTCGAATATAAACACTGAAACATGAACCCAGCCGATCACAAAATCACACGTATCAGACTCTCTCACACACACACAAACGCACACACACACACACACACACACACACATACACACACACACACACACAGGTAAAAAAAAAAACTCACACTCACCACATTACACCCCTAACATGTCTTTTTCCTTAAATTTCAGATTCTGGTCTCTTTACATTGGATCCAAACACGGCACACAGGGCCCTTGTTCTGTTTGAAGACAACAGGATGGTGGAGTGTAGAACTGAACTCCAGTCATATCCTGACCGTCCAGAGAGATTTAAGTTGTATTATCAGGTGCTGTGTCAAGAGGCTGTGATGGGATGCAGCTACTGGGAAGTCGAGCGGACTGGGTTGGTTGATATAGCTGTCTCATACAAAAGGAACAGCAAGGACGGAAATGGTAAAGAATGTGCATTTGGATGGAATGATCAGTCCTGGAGTCTGGTCCTTTCAAATTCTAGAACCTCTCTTTGGCACAATAGTAAACGGACTAATCTCCCTCTAGTGGACAGCTCCAGAATAGGAGTGTATGTGGATCACAGGGCAGGAACTCTGGCCTTCTACAGCATCTCTGACACAATGACCCTCCTGCACAGCATCCACACCACATTTACTGACACACTCTACCCTGGGTTTTGTTTAGGCCCTGGTGCAGCTGTGAAGCTGTTATCATTGAGGTGAGGAACACACTAACACATCCCACTAGCCAGGACCGGTTCTAGGCATAGACAAATGAGGCGGTCACCTAGGGCACCAAATATCAGGGGGCATCACAATACATTTCTTCCTTTTTTTCTTCAGTTTTTCTCTATATATTTTTAGAAAAGGGGGGGGGGGGGCAAGACTCAAATCTGGCCTAGGGCACCAAAAAGGCTAGAACCGGTCATTTTATCATTTGGGACAGCCGAATGAGTGCCCATAGTGGGGTCACTTGTAGGGCCTAGTGTGCAATCGCCGCCCATCAACCATATTTGGCATGTCCCTCATGACTCCAAGTCGTCATGATTTATCTCCATAATAAAGGGTCTCTGGTAGCGTCTGCTCGTTTGTCTGTCCTTTTAAGTTTGTCCGTCCGTCTATGTTTTCCCCAGTCCCTTTTTCTGTGTTGAACTTTTATTTTGTCTTTTTGTTTTTGGCCAATAAACCAGTTGATTCGTTTCAGTTAAACTTTGCTGTCATTTTCATTATTTCTTTTTCAGTTAAACTGTTGTTATAGGCTATAAGCTCCTGGAGTGAGAGGTGGGAATGTAATAACGACAGATAGTGCTTTTGTTGTTTTTCCAAGTGTTGTGATTGGCCAATGAGATACAGTAGGAACTAAAACAGGGTGATGCACATACCTGCAAACTTGTCACCTTTCGGCGAAATTCGCCGTTTTGAGCTCAAAATATGTCATTTACGTGAATCGTGTAAATCCGAAGAGTTTTTTTTTTTTTTTGAGAGGGGGGGGTTGACGGCCGGGCGACCGACCATGGATATTATAGGTGTAGAGAGTACACAGGGAGCGAGTTTTTTTTTCCACCGCATTGGTCCAGGAGGCAGACAGGCGCACCTGTAACAACGCGCCAAAGCAGCCATGGAATCATCTTCCATTCTCAGTGCTGCCATCAAAACGTAGCAAAATGACACAATTTAGCGCTATTTTAAAAGAGAAACAAAGACGGAAACTCATCGTTTTGATGCTATTATGATAGACGGTGGCTTTGCAAATGTCGTTGTAGCCTACAGTTAAATTGCCGTTTTAATCAGCCAAATATGAGCTATGTCATCGCCGGTATCGTTAGGCTACTTTTGTATAGGCAACGGTAATGGAAGAAAAGCGCAGTTTAAAGCAAACGGCAGGCCTATTAACTTCATCTAAATGGTCGAGAATGTCATTTACACAATAATCTTGTTAGTAAAGCAAGCAATTTCTATGGGCTCGCCGCGCAGGTTTTCGAAATTGTTTTCTCCTAATTGCTTGAACCTCTGAAGCTGTGTTTCTAGTGGACTCCGTTATAGGCTACAGAGGGTTAGAAAACTTTTTTTCTAAAACCTGCGCACCATCCTCACAGTTTTCACTCTTCAAATGGTTCACGTGTATCTTCCCTGGCTGGCTTCGCCGCTTAGCCTAAATGGAATTATTTTATTAGCTTAGAAACCTAGACGTAGGCTACTCTTCTTGTGATAGCAGAGCCCATTTATTAGAATTTAGCCTATCTGGTGATAGTCTCTGGTATTATCTTAGACGGAGGAGGAGCTCAATATGGAAGCCCATTTCCGCCACATTAAAAAAGCAATCTGGGTCAAATAGGCTACTATGAGGCCTTTGTAGAAAATAATGTTAATCCTATTGCTATTTCATTTATATGGAAAAACATTGAAAATATAAATATATTTATATATTGTGGTACATTGCATGGAGTAGTGTTGGCTATAAATGTTATATAAATATAAATATATTTATATAGCATTTATAGCCAACACTACTCCATGCAATGTACCACAATTAATTTACAATTCATTTTTAATTTATTAATTTACCCCCCCCCCCCCACACACACACACACACACCCGCGTGCAACGGTTTGTCACCTTTTTCAACCCTTATGAGTTTGCAGGTATGGATGCAGGAGTGGTAGAAGAGTACATTTATGCAAATATCTCAATTTGGCCAAAAAATGACTTAGGCAATTATCCTATGTTGCTATACTATGATACTACATGCTATGCTAGCCTAAAATAATGTTTACACTTCCATAGTTTTTTTTTCATGGTGTAGGCATGTTACTACCTACCTGGTGCTTCCCCTCAATCTTTCTATTATCTAAGGTTTCCTTCAACATTTTTTTTATCGGTGAATAGAGTTCTGGAAAGGATAGAGAAAATATCTGCCCACGAGGGAAGAGATCGATGTGCATCAATTGAGGGTTTAAGACATAAATGGCCATAGCATTATGGATTTAGGAGTACTCTTTAAATATTCTGTAAACATGTATCCTGCCTATAGCAAATTCTTACAAATGGATTCCAAAGTTGGGACACTGTACAAATTTTGAATAAAAACAGAATGCAATGATTTTGTTTATTCAAAATAAAATCTCCACCAAATGTTTAAACTGGGGAAATGTATGATTTTAAGGGAGAAATAAGTTGATTTTCAATTTCATGGCATCAACACATCTAAAAAAAAAGGGCTACGTGTTGATTCACTCTGGATTATACCTTTAAAGTGGAAGTTCGTAGTAATTCAAACATAGCTCTTTTGCAATAGCCAGCTGACAGCACCAGATAGCGATTGGAACGAAATAATTTGGAACAACATTGGCTGAATGCAAACGCAAACGAGCACTTTACATGAGTCAATGGATCATGCTACATTCAAAACCGAAAGTAAGATTAGGCCTACATGCTCCATTGACTCAATGTAAACTGCTTGTTTGCTTTTGCGTTTGCGTTCAGTCTGTGTTGTTCCATATTCCAAACATTTGAGCATACTTAAGAATTTCCTCTTGTTCAAGAGTGCACTCACTAGCCATGTGAGTAGAGGTAGTCAAGACAACTTAACTTTGAACTTGAAGTTCAAACCGAGCATCAGAACTGGGGAAGGAGTTTTAAGCGACTTTGAACATGGTATGGTTGTTGGTGCCATAGAGTTCACACTGGAGTGTTCCAAAAACAGCTAATGGACAACATCTATTACAGCCAAGCATGTCAATGCTAAACACCCATTTATCGACACTGATCCCCACTTTGCATGTTCTGAGATGCTTGTTGTACCACATTTGCCAAATATATATACTCTACTATAGTTATGCACAATTTAGCAAAAGAGGCATGTGGTTGAAAGTACAAATGGGCATTTAGCATTATGGATTGACAGAACAGCGGCAAATTCTTACATATATATATATATATATATATATATATATATATATATATATATATATATTTAAGGGAGAACCAGAGTGATTTAAATGGAGCAAATGAAATTAAATACTAGCCTACTGTAGTTGCCAAATAACAATGATAAAAGTAGACCTCAATGCTCTAAATCAGGGGTCTTCAACCTTTTCCAGCCTAAGGACCCCTTTTCTGCGAGACAGTCTGCTTGCGGACCCCCATCCCCAAATGTAGTAGCCTAGGCCTCCACACTCCACATACTTACAGATGCATCAATCTGCCTTTGAGACAGGGCTTGTGTATCAGGGTCCACACACATCTATACCCGATGTATAGCCTGCAATTGCAAATACATTTGTATGTACAGACAGGGGAAAAAAAGCCTGTTTTCACGCACAGGTTACGCACAACGGAAAAGGATCCTATCACATAGGCCTAATACAAAGGCTAAAAAGATAATGCACGGTGATCAATCATTAAGCTAATTGAGTGGGTGGAATATATATAACCAAAAAATACTTCCGATATAATAATTTTGCGGACCCCCTGAAGTACCTCCGCGGACCCCCTAGGGGTCCCGACCCCCTGTTGAATACCTCTGCTCTAAATGTTAGCCTTTCCTGTCTCACAGCTAAAGCTGGGAACAGACCTACCGACTTTCTCAGTCTTTTACGATTAGAACGCCAGTCTTTTACGATTAGTGAGCCAAACCTACAGACTCAATCTGGGACGATTGACGGTCGTTCATGAGCACAAACCTAACGATCGAGTCGTCAGCATTTTAATGTCATAATTGGTATCATAGCGACCTCAGAACGGACCGGTTAAGATCATATCAAACATGTTTGATTCAGTCGGACCCAGTCGTAATTGCGTCAACAATGGGAAGAATCGCATCGTTACAAATCTGTCACCCAAACACACATAACGATTCTAGCCACGACTGAAACTTGCGACTACTCATGATTACCCGTGACTACCCATGACTGGCCCGGACGTTCCATCGTATCAAAATCGGGGTTAAAAATCGGTAGGTCTGTTGCCAGCTTAAGAAGATAGCTGTTTGGCCACTCCCCCATTCCTACCGAGCTCTGAGGAAGTGAAAGTAATCTTTCATTCTGCTGCTGTTCTTTTTTTTTTTACAGAGTGTGGGGTTGGTGTTTGAGAAAAGCAGACAATGGCGACGCAGGATGAAGAGTCTTTCACATGTCCAGTGTGCCTGGATCTGCTGAAGGAACCTGTGGCTATTCCCTGTGGACATAACTTCTGTATGAAGTGCATTAATGGCTGCTGGGATCAGGAGGATCACAAAAGAATCTACAGCTGCCCCCTTTGCAAGCACACTTTCATTCCTAGACCTGTCCTCTACAAAAACCCTCTGATCGCTGAAATGGTGGAGAAACTTAGGAAGACCAGTATCCAGGTTAATCTTGCTGCTCGCTGTTACGCTGGCCCTGGAGATGTTGAGTGTGACATTTGTACTGGGAGAAAGCTCAGAGCTGTGAAGTCATGTCTGGAGTGTGTGGTATCTTACTGTGAAAGCCACTACAAAGCTCACAATGATCTCAACCCTGGACGAAGACATAAAGTGATTGATGCCACAGGTCAGCTACAAGAGAGGATCTGCTCCCTCCATAAGAAGCCTCTGGAAATATTTTGTCGTACCGACCAAACCTGTGTTTGTTTGCTCTGTCTTGTGGATGAGCACAAAGGCCATGACACTGTGTCTGCCTCTGTAGGGAGGAATGAGAAACAGGTTAGAGCAGTTCCTTCTCAATGTTTTGTGTTGTGATTTAACACATAGTTTACTGTCTGTCTAAGGCCACCCACAGCTGAGGTCCTTTAGCAATCTTGAGCAATCTTGGAGGCTCAAGGTGGCTAGTCCTCTGTGATTAAAATAGGGGATATTCTCCTGAATTTACCATTGTATGGTAAATGGATATTCCTGTTTCTATAGCCTTTTTAATATCATATGGGTGTTCCAACTTGGATGTCCCAATCCCAACTAAAGATAACAAAAACAGGGTCTCTTGTTGAATTAGGCCCGCAACACCTGACCACACTCACGTCAGATGATTTGTTACGCTGCAAGCAGCTACATCTGAAAGCCCTTCGAGTTGCTTCAGAACCCTGGACATCATCCTTGCGTTTAATTGGACAAATCACTTGTCTGTAATCTGACAAGTAATTGTATCCCATCATGCCACACAATTTCTAGTTTTCCATCTATTCCAAACAATAAACATCAGTATCTGTGTCGTAATTGCCACAATAATTGATTTAACTTGCAGAATATATGTAGCTAGTTAGTTGTGTTTTGTTTGTAAGAGATGAATTTAAAAAAAAAAAAATCCTGCCCAACGGTTCCTACAATCTCCTGATTGGGAGAGAGGTTACACGAGACCTCCAAGGCAAAAATGCTGTTTTAAAGGCATGACAAAGGCTTGAGTTGGGCAAAACATCAATGTACTATAACACTGCATAATATATGATGTGAGACCATAGAGTGCACAGTTTGTTTATCAAGGAAATTGCTTAATATGTTCCTTACATAGATGCAGTTTGGACTGACCCAGAGGAAGTGTCAGCAGAGAATCCATAAGAGAGAGAAGGAGTTACAGGAGTTGAGACAAACTGTTAAGACTCTTAAGGTGAGTAGCCTACAGGCCTGGAGGCAGGATGTTTAATGTCTGAGTTTGAGCACAATGAAGGATGAATAGATCATGGCTTCCAATATATTTTCCAGTAATAAACACTTTAGAATGATATATTAATTACAAAATATGAAATGCCTTGTACTATTTACAAAAGAGAAAAATGTAATGCATGGAAAAATCACTTTTATGTAGTATGGATATTGGTGATTTATATTTACAAAAGAAAAAGAAAATGTATATAAAAATACATTTTATTTAATGTAGATGTTGGTAGCTTTTTCGAAGCTAATGAGTGCCATCCTTGCTCTTTATATTCAAAGGTCGCCTCCAGTGTGAATCAATCCCTGTTGCTTGAGATCACTAAGTGCTGTTGGAGTGATGCTTCACTATTTAGTCTATTTTGTATCAGATTTAATTTTTTTCCCCCAACAGATAGCACTCTGTAACCTTGACAACAGGTCTATTGATTGATTCACAGAATTTCTCCTTTAGGGAATATTTAGCTAGTCTGGGAGTTCCCATGCTCCTTTGCGCGCTTATTTCATTTCGCTCTCCAAAGCAGCATGGTGGCCATGGCCGATTTTATCGCCTGCTTTCGGTATCCAATCACAGAGCAAAAATGGACTGGCACGGCCCTGGATTGCATTTTACGCCACGTGGTGGCGCTGATTTTGGCTCTGAGCTATGTACAGACGATAGACATTCGTAGCGCCCAATAAACGGCTCTGGAAAATCGTAAACGATGCTTCCGCTACAAGAAAAGCAATAGGTGGGTATCCAGACTAAATATCAGTTTGCCGATCGCCTGGCTAATAGCCGTGCATTGCATCTGAATTACATATGTTGCAAGATTCGACCACATGTATCCAAAAAAATGACAAAAAGTAAAAATGACAGTAGCCTGTAACCGAAAGACAGGCGAAGGGTAATCATTGTATCTCCCACCCTTTCCCTTTTATCATCATCATTGGGCCCCCTATTCATCCCTTCACAGTTCATTCCGTCACTCTCCACCTCAAGCTGGTGTGTGGTGAGTGATCTGGTGCCTACTGCTCAGGCATGGACTGACTATAGGGCATACAGGGCAATGCCCGGTGGGCCGACGGTCATTTTTGGGCCGGGGCTGTCATTTACTCATAATTTTCATAATGGATATTGGGCTAGTTTAATTAAATCTCTCATGATCATGCAATATGCCCAATTTACTGTGTTATTTTAGCTAGCCACAACGTTATTATTATTGAATAAAATCATGGTGGGCCGCCATGGCCAAAAATGCCTGGGCCATTTGTTGGTCCCAGTCCGGCCCTGCTACTGCTTACTGTACTGTACTGCAGTGCATCACCCAGGTGGACTGCACTGCAAAGTGCTTTGGATCAACTGTGTGGTATTATAATGCGCTATATAAATACATATGACTTGACATAACTCGATTATATCCACAGACCTCTGCAAAGACAGCAGTGGATCACCCAGGTGGACTGCACTGCAAAGTGCTTTGGATCAACTGTGTGGTATTAGAATGCGCTATATAAATACATATGACCTGACATAACTCGATTATGTCCTCAGACCTCTGCAAAGACAGCAGTGGAGGACAGTGAGAGGACCTTCACTGAGATGATCCGCTCAATTGAGAGAAGGCGCTCTGAGGTGACAGAGCTGATCAGAGCTCAGGAGAAGGCTGAGGTGAGTCGGGCTGAAGGACTCCTGAAGAGACTGGAGCAGGAGATTGCTGAGCTGAAGAGGAAAAATGCTGAGTTGGAGAAGCTTTCACACACAGATGATCACATCCATTTCCTCAAGGTATTCAAGCATTCAGTCATTAATATATATATAAAAAAGATAAATTTCAGATCATTTGCTGAGTTCCCAAACCCCTTGATTAAGTGAGTTCTATATCTGTGAGTTATTTTTATACGTTATAAAGTTGGGTTAGTTTAGTTTAGTTTAGTTACAGAGTTTATTTCACGAGCAGTCTTTTTAATGTCATTCTTCAGAATTTTGTGTCCGTCACTGATGTTCCGCATAGTACACTTTCAACCAGCATGACCGTCTCCTTTGAGGCTCTGAAGGAATCTATCTCTACACTGAAGATGCAGCTGGAGGAGAAACTAGATGACATCATCATGCAGGAAGTAGTCAAGATCTCTGCCACAGGTTGGTCAAAGGGATACACGTCACAAAATATTTGAGTGAACTGATCAGTGATCATTGATAAGGGAGATGGTGCTGAGATTAATTTTTCTCTCTTGACAAACGCAGACATAATAGACAATTGTTTGTTCCTATTTGCAACAATAGCAATACACACACACACACATACTTTCAATTTCCTATTTTGTTCAATTGTGTAGTTAGTAGCTTGAATGTTAATCTTCCTTTTGCAAATCGCTTATAAAGCACATGCTAGATTTAAAACTGTCATCTGCTTATCCTACCTGTTCAGATGATTTACCAGTAGAGGGAGGCACGGTGCGCTCCATGCTGAACAAGAGCTACTCTGAGGATATGCCTTTGGCCCAGCACACACTGCCACTTCCATCACTGCCATTGCAACGCAGCTACTCGATGCCTATGCATAACAATGCCATCAGGGCCTCCACTGACACCACTTCCGTCCATCGCACTCTGGACAGACAGAGGCTGTCCACCCGTGTCCTGCCATCTTCGATGGAGCATAGGGGCCATGCAGGGAGTGCCAATGCCCACTTACAGCTTCATCAGGTGCAGGTGGTCCTACAGAGAGGACCCTGGGGGTTTGGTTTTACCTTCACTAACAGCCCAAAGGGCCACAAGGTCAATGAGATCTTAGACGAGGAGCGCTGCCGCCAGCTGCTCAAGGGTGACATCATCAAGGAGGTCAACCAGCGCAATGTGGAGACACTCAGCCACACACAGGTGGTGGAGCTGTTCAAGGATGTGCCCATAGGGGGCGCCCTAACGCTGTTGCTGCTCAGAGAGGGTGAGTGAAGTTTCAGTGTTTCATGTTTTGGTGGGAAGGGTTGGGCTGTTTTGGGTGAGGTGTGGAACTCAGCAAGACTTACTTATCCCTGATTAAAAATCATCTGTTTCTATGTGCTGTAATATTTGAAATTTGTTTATGGAGCAATAGATTGCAAGTAACACCTTGCTTGACTTTTCACTCAAAAGACAACTCTGGCAAGCCCTTTTCCATTGTATCCAAATAAAGCATATTTCCATGCCGTTACAGTATACAAATTGTGTTACGTATCCCTTCCTCTTTCACCAGACATTGCTGCAAATGCAACGGAATTGAATGTGTCCATCACACGGGACAGGACTTCAGGCTTTGGCCTCACAATCTGTGGAGGAGCGGGTCCTGAGCAGCCTGTGAGTATTGCTGATGTGAAAATTTAGAGCTAAACCTCAGTTTTCCAATTCGCTGTAATAGCCAGCTAGGCCACTAGTTGTGCTGTACCCTATACAGCCCAAGGAAAAGAGGTTAAAAAGGAGATCAAAAGAATGTTTTAAAAGAAGTGTTGAGATATTGTTAAACATGTTGTTTGATGTGTGTGTGTGTGTGTGTGTGTTTCCTTGTTCAGGTGTACATTGGAGCGATTTTGCCAGGGGGGGCAGCAGAGAGGGTTGGACAGCTTCAGGCTGGAGATGAGTTAATCTGCATTGATGGCACATCAGTCATAGGCTACTCACACAAGCAGGTGGTGGACCTCATGACCAATGCAGCCCGAAATGGACATATCATGATAACCATACGCAGGTGAGTTGGAAAAGTGTGTGTTGAGGGGTTGTCTTAAAGCAATATACCGGTGTAAGTTTAAGCATAGCCCTGCTGCACGAGCCTTCTAACAGCAATATATTTCGCATGAAATGAAAGATTTCGAACAGCACAGACCTAACGCGAACGCGAAACACTTTACATTGAGTCAATGTAACCTCAGATCTTACTTTCGGTTTCCAACAGTCAGGTCCCATTGATTCAGTGTAAAGTGCCTGTTCGCTTCTGCGTTCGCGTTCAGTCTGTGCTGTACCAAATTATTTTGTTCCACTCGCTAACTAGCGCATTTAGCAAGCTCTTCCAACAGGGCTATGTTTGAATTCACTCCGGTACTCTCCTTTAAGATAGGAAATTGGGGGCCTGTTAAGTTTTTTATACAGACGAAATAAATAAAAAAGAAATCCAATGAAATGTTTGACTGAAACCGTTTGTTATTAATAGAAATCATTTCACTTACAATTTCATTGAAGCTATTGTTCTTTAACAGACTTTGACAGTGGATGCAAACAGAGCTCTGAAAACTCCACTCATCTGAGGGGAAGAGGAGAGCGAAGTGTAGAGCTGAAGTCTGTTTACTGTGATGTGTGATCTTGGTGCCTGTGTAGAGAGGGTGTCTGGAACCTTACACTATGTTGTTCTGAATGGGATTTGAGAGTTGACATGATGTTCAGGTTCTGGTAGCTTCTGTTAATGATACTGTCATCATTGCTGCCTACTGGACCATATTAGTTCTTGGTAGAATATTGTATTGCCTAGGTGCCTATAGTCCAAAAAAGTGCTTAGTGCAGGCTGAAATTCATGGAGCTTTTTTAACTTAAAAGCATGTGAGAGAATACCAGATTGTCTTATGCTTTGGGATTGGGATTGTCTTATGCTTTGAATAAAATATGAAAAAATAAATTACCCTTTTGTTTTCTGTCTCTTCTCCCTCTCGACATTCTAGAAAAAGGGGTCATACTATGCCTTTTTCAAGCTAATGTAGCCGTTGGTGGTCCAGACCACAGACGGGTCTCAAACCCGCCACCCCGCAAGTTACAAACTCCTGGTGCGGGAGTCAGATGCTCTAACCACTGAGCTAAAAGCCCAGGCTTCAAACTCAGCAGTTAGAAACTCCCAATGAATTGGGTTGAGATTTAGGGCAGGGCGGGGTTGGTTGTCACACAGGTACTGTAGGTTGTCAAACTTCTAATACCTCAGCCATTAAAGGGTGCTGTTCAAAACCGTTTACATAGAAATGTTCGTCACCTACATTTACAGTGGAGGTGAAAGCAGCACAACCTTGATGTGAGACAACTTTTTCTGTTTTTCATTCTGCAAAAGTAAATTTTGCGGCATGCCATGTTTTTCCTCTAACTCATTACACTATGGGTTGATATTAAAGTAACTATTATGATTTTAAAGCAGGCTACACAGACAGAGCTACAATTCTGGAAGTTATTTTCTTAGCTAGGCCAATACATGTGGGCACTAGCTTCAAAAGGCGGTTGGTTGTCACGTTTTTTTTCTGTTTTTTTTTTTTTTCTGTTCTGAAAGATATGGCAGTTACTTATTCTCCATTGCACAATCAGATATGCCAATTACACTTAAATTAGGCTAATGAGATGTGTGCCATCATTGAAAACACAACATTTATAACTTAAAAAATATGTCTGCATTTTTTTTTTTAAATTGCCCATAGTAATAACACAGGGACAACCAACCCCATAGGCCTTGCGCAAGGACCATTTGATGGCTCATATCTTTTGAACAGAATGAGTTCTAATAGATAATATGAATAGCCTACCTATGAATAGGACAACCTAAATCTTCATGCCTATTTCTTCTCATTTTGTCCAAGGCAGTCAAGCTCATGCTTACCACTTTTATGTCAAACAGGACAGGAAAAGAAAATGCAGCTAATGCTCCTCTGCTCCCATCGCTGGACTCACTCATTAAAATTTTGCTTCATGTCCCTTAATCTGATATAAATAAATAAATAACCTGCAACTATACTTAGGCTACTACTTTTATTAAGGCTAATAAAAATAAAATAAATAAATAAATAAAACTTTCACGCCATGGACGTCACTAGGATCAGGCCCGGCGTTATGGGCGGGCCCTGGGGTGCCGTGCCCGCCCTGGATGGCACTTGTGCCCGCCCTGGACGCCCACCGACGGACCTGTCACTTTTAGCTACCGCCACCACTGACTCTGAATCAAAAGATCGGAAATATAACCTCGACATCTAGGACTATAACTACGTAATAGATTACATCTTGATTTAATTTCATGACATTGATTGAACATAGTATTTCAGCTATGCATTTTGTTAAGAGAATAGCCTATGCAACTGTGGCTTCTTGTTTGCTGGTTCAATTCAGAATGAGAATGCAGTAATCTCGGAGGCGCAGACGGCTGCTTTTTTTATTATTATTATTAAAACGGCAGCTTTTATTCAAACACATCTAGAGCTGACCTTTGGAAACAACTTTGCAGTGTGTAGGCTACTACAGTCAGTAGGCCTACATTTTAGTGGTCGTGTAGATGGCGCACTGTGTTCATCTGTCTTTTTGCTTACAAGCTTGCGCCAATGGATAGGAGAAAACTGACGGAAAAAATACAAACTCTACTTTCTCCGTTATTGTCTCCGACTTCTCTGTCACAGAATATGCAAGAGAATCTAAACGTGAATGAATAAATCCATATATTTTTATGTTAAATGTGTCAAGGCAAAGTCATTTGAAGGGGTTATCTATAATGGGTTAGTTAGTCTATTGTTGATGAAATGGTGCAATTTCGCTCTATTCGTGATTAAATAGGCAAATGTTTTCAATGTAATCGCCTATTTTCTTTTGTGTGAAAACTTGAGAAAAAGCGGTAGGGCCTATAGTCTTTTTTGAGAGTGTCCATGACATGCCGACATCACACTAAGATATGGGTTCTTTTTTTAAGCTTATCATGTGCACTGTATGTGAATTACATTTTTCTGATAATGGCCATTTGCGAGTAGCCTAGTGAGGTTCGTGCATGCAGGTGCGCTTTTGGTCTCACAGCGAGTGGAAGGGGAGTGCTAGAGCGGACAGCTGTAGGCTGAGAACAACTGATAAGTTGGTGAAGTCTAAACCAGGCCAGTAATTCCTTCGAAATAAGCATACTTCATTCATAATATTGTGAATCCAAGCCTACAATGTCCCAATAATTTTTTCCTGGGTTGCGCGAAATCTTGGCGTTTCAAAACAAGGGCATTAAACGGTAATGCAAAAGTAGAGTGCAACAAGCGCTTAGACCTAATTAATGCATGCATGATGTCCTCTACCTTCAAACCCAAACCCAAACGAACTCTCCTATGCGAATGTGAGAAAAGAGTATCTCCGTTTTTCCTAGACACATCCTTGACATATAATATCACAGATTAAAAAACGAACTCTCCTATGCGAATGTTAGAAAAAAGCATCTCCATTGGTGCCCCCCTCAAGTAACGCAGTGCCCGCCCACCAATTTGCGTCTGGCGCCGGGTCTGACTAGGATTCAGAGTCAAGGGGGGCTTAGCCCCAGAGGTGTGATATGTTGATGCGCGCGCCGAAAATTTGTAATAAATAAATTATATTATACAGTGTATATGTGTGTATATTGGCAACTATTTGTTACTTGAAGGACATTTATCAGAGTACATTTCTTAAACTAATTTCTTAGGCTATTTTTATTAACAACATTAAATCAATTCATCAGACTGGTTTGTGAAGATGTCTCCATCAATATCTCCATCAATGACTGTGGTGTAAATGAACTAGGCACTGAGCAAGATACAACAATGGTAACAACTAGCTTAGTTCAAATCCTAGGGAAATCTGATGATGCAGTCAAAAGTTTCTCAAACATTTATTCTGCAAAACGAGCATAGCCTACAATAGCTACTAAAATATATGCTAGGCTATAGCAAATAAATATGTCCATCAATGCATGTAGGACAAACTAATCTGGCATAGACTACAGGGTAATTTATATTTCATAGTTCAGTCTTTTGGAGAATATGTTGCCTAGAAATTTGCTGGATCAGACTATAGCCTACCAAACTTCAGATAAGCTCAATTTGAAGCATAGTTCGTCATCAGTTACAACAAGAAAAAAAAATGCTCTCAGTGGATGCAGGCAGAGCTGGAGAATTTACTGAGAAATGTCACATGTACTTAAAGTGGACTTTCTCGTGGACCGTTTATCATAGCAATTAGTGACTAGTACCATTGGAAAGCTTGGAGCTTACTGAATCCGATTATTACATAATCCCTCAAAAATTCTGTCAAAATGACATAAGGAACTGGACTATAATGATGAATCTCTAAGAAAAACTGTTGTAATATGTAAGGTTATATTCCCTGGGACGATTTGATTGTTCCCGTGTGGTGTGTGTCTCCCCTATCAGAGTTCTACACATTCAGCAGTAGAAAGCAGTGAGAGGATCTTTACTGAGATGATCCGCTCCATTGAGAGAAGGCGCTCTGAGATGACAGACCTGATCAGAGCTCAGGAGAAGACTGAAGGGCTGCTGAGGCAACTGGAGCAGGAGATTGCTGAGCTCTGGAAGAGAGAAGCTAAGCTGGAACAGCTTTCACACACAGATGATCACATTTATTTCCTCAAGGCAAGTTCAGTTATGATTTACAGATTATTAGGCTAATTCTAATTCATTCAAACAATATCTTGATCATTAAATATGAACCTCCAAGACTTCTTTCCTTTTATATAGAACACCACTTAATTTGTTATCAGAAATGAGATGTATCTAAATACATGTCTCTGAAAATAGCCAATGTAATTTTATGGCCTAATGTTAGAAAATGTTAGCTACCCAAACGTATCAGATGTCCTTTTAGTAGATGTTTCTTTTTGCAGTTAAGGGTTGCAAATGGCTTTTTAGTCCTTTAGTGGGCATGCATTTTACTCTGTACAACTAACTTTATCTCTGCTGTCTTTCTGTAGACAATCGAATCAGTCTGTGTCCCTCAGTCTTTTGATTTGTGTGGGGTCACTGTTGACCAATCACTATTTCATGAGGCCGTGAAGAAATCAGTCTCCACTCTGAAAGAGCGGTTGGATCATTTCTTTGATCAAGAAATGCAGAAGATTTCTGCAGCAGGTTAGATGTTAAAACTTTGACTAGGCCATTGTTTCTGAATTTTCCACCTCCCCTTCCAGTTCAACAATTGAGTTTTACTTTCCTTCAGTTCATTGAGCCGTTGTCTGTCTGATGGTAGTGTTTTCAACTTAGAATGTATCATTGAGAATCTCAGCCACAGCATCTTGCTGTAGAATTCCGATACTTTTCCTGTTTAAAACTTCTGTAGTTACAAGGTTTACCAAGAACATTGGAAAACAAAGTGTGGCGATTTTGTGAACAGATATGGCATAGAACCATTCTGTCTTTCCACTGATCTGTGGCTTGAACCAGCTTGAACTACTTGGACTACATGATTGTTATATTATATCGGAATGAGAGTAGGCCTATACATGTAGTTGTGTGATACAGTATTCTAGCCTGAAGCTGAAAACACTGTAGTTCAGTTAGTTCATCCAGCTGTTGTCTCAATTGAGTAAATTGGCAGAAGTGGTGGCATATTCCTTCAAGTTTGAGATTAGGAGCTGATGAGTCCTCTTTGCTATCTGTTAAAGCTTGCAGTATGTTCGCTGAAAGAAGTGATATTCATGTTTGTTTTACATTGTTTGTAATGCTTTCTCAGTGGCTGGAGTGCAAGTCATTTTGCCTGAAGTCCATACCACAGCCGAATACTGTAAGTCAAACTAAGAGATGCAGAGTAGTGTGTCCCAGATGGTTACGCATACCTTTACACACTATGCACACTAATGCCAGAGAGGATTCAAGTGGAGCGAGAGGTGTCAACACTTGTTCAGTTCCTGGTTCTATTTTTGCAAGGGGAGCCTTATCTTGCTCAGTATTCCATGATCTTTGCTAATGCCAAAGATCATGGAATACTGGGCAAGATCTCTGGTTACTCACTTACTCGCATCGCTGAAAGTTAAAATAAATTTATCTCCGTACCCGCCCACTTCGCCTCACCAGTTGCTACTCGCCTATCTTTTTACTCGCATCGCTCAAACACATTGACATTACGTTGTCCCTCGTAGCTTAGCGATGAGCGAGTAACGATGTATCTGTACGGGGCTTAAGGGGAGTCGGTCCGATTGGCTGATGGATCCGTTTCTGCAGGGCCGCTGCTAAGGTTTTGGAGGCCCTAAGCTTAACTGGTCAGGGAGGCCCCCCCCCCCCAAAAAAAAAAAAAAAAAAAAAAGCAAAGACTTCGAAGTTCCAGCAACCAACCGAGCCTAAATTGAGCAACATCATTGAACGTTAAGTTAGCAAAACAATTAACGTTAGCCTAAACGGACTTACCGGCCAGGGATGCACGGGCGTCTTCTTTTTGCTTCTTTTTCTTTCGCTTTTCAGCACCAGATTCATGCTGTCTCTTCATTATTAGATGTCAACGATGTTGACACATTTACTGAACATTTGCACAGCAGAATCTTGCAATTTGCAGTTTTCTAACGTTGCTGCTTGCTGCTTCAATCAAAGCCGACACAACAAACTCAAAGACGCAATTTGGGATGTACCATTTCAGGGAATAGGGGTGGGTAGGACTATCTTTGTATATTAGGCAAAACTGTTAATTTGCTTGAATTGTATGATGAGTTACGCAATTTTTAACAAAAAATGATGGGCCTATTCATTACTAATTCATATATTTTTGCAATGTAACTATTATCATGACATTTTTTAGTAAAGCTCAAAATTGGAGGCCCCCCGAGGCCCTGCCAAGTGGTTGAGGCCCTACGCACCTTGCGTACTCTGCGTATGGGGAACGGCGGCCCTGCGTTTCTGCGTGAATAGTTGAACATTTTTCCAACTTTTCGACTCAAGCAATGGAGCTGCTGGAACGGATGGACCCACAATGCATTTCAAGAGAGCTCCATGCAAAGTCAATGAAATCTGTTGAATGTTACGTGTGTCTTAAACAGGACTGAGTGTCTTTCTTTTCAGCAGGATGAACCAGCATGCTCGTCTGCACCTAAGAGGCCCAAAGTTTGTGCATCCCAAACGAAGAGCGTTCTCCTTGAGTACCGCACCTTCAGAATAGGAACTCTGCGTCTAATGGCTATGGCTAAACCTGTCACTGTAAGTTCATTCTCTAAATCTAAATATCTTGCCATTTCTTAAAATGTGGAATATGGAATAATAGGTAATTTGGTCAAAAACAAGTTATTGGTCTTGTAAACTGAGAAATGCCCAGTGGTAGCAAACTGTGAAAAGTAGATGAAAATGAAAGTGTATGCATTGATTAGATCATCAACATGTTCTCATCTGCATTTTGTCCTCTCTGTTGCCTTACAGTTCTCAACTGAATACATTCAGGTTGAATTTAAAAGTGAGTTATGTTGTATGGGTTTTTAAATTGTAAAGTCATTGTTATTTTTTATTTTATTGTTTATTTTTTTTCAGTTGTTATTTTTATAAGGGGGCAATGCTGTGTACAGCATTCATAAAACCATTGGTATCATCAAGAAGAATATGTCTATGCGTGTGTTTGTGTGTGTGTGTGTGTGAGTCAGGGCCGGTTCTAGGCATAGACACACGAGGCGGTCGCCTAGGGCACCAAATATCAGGGGGCATCACAATACATTTCTTACCTATTTTCTTCAGTTTTTCTCTTACATTTTTAGAAAAGAGGGGGCAAAACTTACATCTGGCCTAGGGCACCAAAAACATTAGAACCGGCCCTGGTGTGAGTGTTTATGTGTCTGTGTGGGTGTGTACAACAGATGCTGAGGCAAACACAATAGAGACAGTGTGTCTGCGGGCATCAGAGCTAACCCACTGCGAGTGGTGTAGTGCAAGAAAGCTGCCGGTGATCTTCTTCCAGACTAGCGTCCCAGAGTGCCAGCGCCTTCAGCAGCAGTTCAGCATGTCACAGGAGAGAGGAGAGTGGTACGACTGTAGCAGCAAAAGTAAGGACACAGGTGTTCAGTCATAGTATTGTCTACAATGATGATGGTGATTTTTTAATATACTGTATATATGTGTGTGTGTGTGTGTGTGTCTGTGTCTGTGTCTGTGTGTGTGTGTGTGTGTGTGTGTGTGTGTGTATTAAAATACATTTAAAGTTCAGTGATATTTAGGAGACACTTGTAGTTAGAGTGGCATTCTACAATCGATGAAGGCATCAGTAATATGTTACTAACTAGTGGTTAGAAGCATGCATGTACTGTATAGTGGTTAGTAGATGCACTACTCATACTTGCTTCTAATCTCTAATCTAATCTTTGTGTAGTCAGACAAGATGTTTAATTGTCTAGATTACTAGATTACATGTTTTGTATAGTGCCTCAATACAGTACTCAATATTGTATTTTCTTCTTTTAAAAAATAGTCCTTTTATCCTTCTCTCTTACTCAGATCTCGATGAAAAGAATATTATTCTTATACTCGATAATGAACTGGCCTCAAATGACCAGATGATCCTGGATGATGTTCTTAAGCATATAGGATGCACCAACAATCTCACAGACTTCCCATCCATACTTCCCATCGAAGAAACCAACTTGCGAATATCTCAGTACGTCAAGGCCCAGAAGGAGAGGGAGAAAGCCAAGGTACAGAATAAATGAGTTGGTTATCGGTAGGAAAAAGAAAGAGCCAAGGTACAGGATCTTAGCCTGACATAGCCCGCCCATAATACGAATGTTCATATGTATCATGGTCTGGACACGGTCCTCTTGGGCGTGTTTACATCGGTAGAGAGTCTACCGGCCAATAAGCGAAGCTGATTAGACGAGCTGTCCAATCGTTGCAAACCAGAGGTGAATGCCCTCCCCCCCGCAGTATAATCGCGTCAGGTTAAAGAACCTATGTCAGGCTAACAGGATCTATGAGTTAAATGGCATACACATCGCTAAGCAATGTGGGACAATGTACTGTAATGGCAATGTGTTTGAGCGATGCATGTTAAGTGAGAGGTGAGTGACAACTTGCAAGGGATGTGGGCAGTTACAGCGATAATATTATTTTATCTTTCAGCAATGTGAGTAAGCAAGAAACCAATGAGTTTACTAAGTTAACTAAAATGGCGAGTTACCTGGAAAATTGCAGTTTAGAGAACTAGTATTAGTATAAAACAAACTAAATTAGTGAACTGTAAACAATTTAAATGTAACAGTAAGCACAGGTGTGTGATTATAGCTTGTAATGTGTTCCTCTCTGATACTTCAATAGTGACTGATAAACAAACAGAAAACCTTGGTAGCGAGCGAGTGTTGCCCTTTTACGCTCAGTTTCCACAGGGCCAAAAGTCAGCGAATTTCGCCAGGCGAATCTTCGCTGGGGGCGTGTACCAAGCAGAGCACTCTCTGGTCGTAGCAGGGTGTCTGGGTCGGTTGCGCCAGGTTGCTGACATTAATCTAGCAACTAAACTTAACCAGGACTTGGAATTGGGATTTACAGTGGTCTATTTACCCCTATCATGTTCGTGTAACACACAGAAATGTTCGTTTTGGTTATCAAGCTCATTTGTAAACCTACAGTGTTCTACCAGCCACGATAGCACTCGTATACAATATTAAACACAATCGGGGACGATGTAGACAGAAACTATGGCCCAAGGACCCTTTAATCAAATA
Source organism: Sardinella longiceps (assembly GCA_027497455.2). Taxonomy (NCBI): domain Eukaryota; kingdom Metazoa; phylum Chordata; class Actinopteri; order Clupeiformes; family Clupeidae; genus Sardinella; species Sardinella longiceps. The sequence goes on along the minus strand of JAODXP020000019.1, from coordinate 39,193,730 downwards.
ATATATTTTTCATGTAACGAAGTCATGGATGCCGCCATGATGTTTGCAAAATTTTGTACTCCCGCCCTTGTCTTGTCACGTAACGTTCCAAATGAACTTGATTGGTTATCGCCTGGCGAAATTCGGCAAAAGTTGAAGATTTCTCAACTTTTTTCGCCGGCAGGGCGAAATTCGCCTCCCATTCATTTCAATGGGAGGTAGGCGAAAATTTCGCCCTGTGGAAACCGACCGTTACATGGGCCAGAATGGACAGTATTCCAAGACTACTATCTTTATACTATACATCCACTCTCACCACTGGACCAGGGCCAGTACTATATAAATACTATCAATTTGATCAATTTAGAGTAGGGCATCAAAATAGATTCGACTTTTTTCATGGATTCACAGTTTATTGTAAACAAACTTTTAGTCCAGTGACTAAATAAGAAACCTACAATCGTGCTGATCATTGACTTTTTATTTTTGTTTTCCATGAACAGATGAACCCGGAGAAAGCCGTTTGACGTGGAGAGACACTGAGCCATGAATTAAGGCCACTCCAAAGAGAGAACACAATTTTGTTAGCACACACACCCACATGGGCCTACACACGTGAAGGTGTTACTGTGGCTGTCCTGTTCCGAAATAATTTATTTAAAGAAAATTTTACTTTCATTGCAATTCAGGTACCCAATACATCTGTGAGATTTGTTTATTCAGTAGAAAATTAGTTAATTTGCAAAGTATCTGCAATATAATTTACTGTGAGTGTGAAAACAGACTCAGGGGTCAAATTTTCTGTTTTTGTTTTCGTTGTTGTTTTCTTTATCAGTTACAAGTTTCAATTTTATGTAAGTAAATTCTCCCCTCTGATGCTCAGGGACATTCTTTAGGGAGGTATACATATGATGTGTTCTTGTTATGATCTACTAAAGAAAATCTGCCAAACTCACAGTTTGTGAACGGTTGTATTACAAATAAATATTTGGAGCTACAATCTCCACTGCAGCTTTGAATTGCATTGTCATTATGTGTCCGCGTTAATGGATGGAATAATCAGTTCAACTAAAGAGTTTTCTCAAATTGTTATATTTGTGAAAGAGTTTACGTTTGCACCTGTGTGGGAGCCGATTTTACCATAAGGCCAACAAAGGCAGTTGTCTGTAATCTGTACCATATCAGCCCACTGTAAGGACCCCCATAGTCTGCCCCTCCATGGTCTTGGAGCCACCACTAACACCACTCCAGTCCATCGCATTCTGGACAGACTGAGGCTGCCGCCGGCAGCTCAAGGGTGACATTGTGAAGGAGGTCAACCAGCACAATGTGGCGACACTCAGCCACACACAGGTGGTGGAGCTGTTCAAGAAGGTGCCCACAGGGGGCGCCCTCACACTGCTGCTGCTCCAAGAGGGTGAGTGAAGTTTCATGTTTTGGTGGGAAGAGTTGGGTTGGGTTGTTTTTGGCTAAACTAACCCCAGATTAAAAAAATAATCAGTTTCTTTGTGCTTTGATATTTGCGCTTTGGTTATGGAGCAACACATTGCAAGTAACAGCTTGCTTGACTTTTCACTCAACAGACACATTTGGCAAGGTCTGTCCAGTATATTTTCTGACGAGCCCAAACTAATCCACATTAAGCAAATTAATATGCCGTTTTAAACAGCATATTATTAACTGTTAAGTGTCTGATGTATTTCTTTTTCCTTCAGCCATTGCTGCAAATGCAACGCAATTAGTTGTGTTCATAAAGCGGGACAGGACTTCAGGCTTTGGCCTCACAATCCGTGGAGGAGATTTTTCCTTTGATGGCTGAGCGGCAAACATGGCTTCAGAAAGAATTCCTCACAGAAGTTGCAATTAAGGGCTGAAGAACCATTCCAGTAAGTTTTTAGAGAAAATTATTGTACAAGAGTCAAACATAAAATATACTTAAATTCTACAAACAATTTGGTATACACAGACCTTCCTTGCGTTGCCCTTCCCTTTCTCATTCCACTCAGTTTGCCTCTAAAAGCCTCCCAAACTAATGACGATCAACACACATACAAAAAAAGTTCAGAGAGGGATTGTAAGATTATACGCAGGTGTCATGGCTCGGCTCAAAAGCCATGGCAAAAAAGGATGCAGCAAAACCAAAATTGCAAAAATAAGTAATTTATTAAATAAATAATGATAAGTCAAAAGCAATAAGAGCTCAAATACCGATGGTATGGTAGTCAGTAAAATCAGCAGTGTAGAGTTAGTGCGTGGATGTATCATGTGTGTATAGTATCATGAGGAGTGTACTGATGGGCTGCAGCCGCACTATACTGTATAGGGGCACACAATTCACCTTATGCAGCCCCGCCCCTTTTAGTCTTTTTTTCTTCCGCATTTGCCCTCTGATTGTCTTGGAACTTCCGCTAGACGCTGCCTTTCATTCAAATAAACGTAATTTTCATGAAATACCACGACCACAAAACTCTTTATTGTTGCCCTAAAAACACTGCTTTTTACCGCTGAAAACATAATTTTTATCTGGCGACGAACTGTTCTAACTTTATTGATGGATATAGTGAGCACAACTTCATAGTAAGACCACTTATATTAGACCGTTAAAACACCAAATATCACAACGCTAAGTCAATGCGTTGCTAGACCGGATGTTGAATGACAATCATCATGGCAGCGCCCATGTTTACCCGTGGAATAAGGTGAATACATAAAGACAAGACAAGTATGTAGGTGGGGTCAGCAGATCATCACACCCTTCCCATAAAAACAAGGCAAGGCAAGTTTATTTATGTAGGGCATTTCATACACAAAGGCAATTCAATGTGCTGTACAAAAATAAAAGCAAGTATAGTAATTGAATAAACGTTTCTCCCACAGCTCACACACACTCATCCTCTCCCCAGCTCTGCACACAGTGCAGCTCACACACACAATCATCCTCTCCCCAGCTAAACAAACAGTGCAGCTCACACACGCGCTCATCCTCTCCCTGGCTCTGCAAACAGTGCACCTAGGAAGCAAATTTTAAGAGCGCAGGGAGGAGCAGAGGAGAAAACAGTGCGAACAAGAACAGGCAGTTATGCGCCTGCCACCACGTCCCCTTGATGTGACTGATCTCTAGACATGTAAAGAGTTCAAGAAAGTGAGTGGATTATGGTATGTAAAGGCCAAAACAGGAGTACTACCACCTACATAGACATCAAAATGTTTCAAAGCTAAAACTAATGTCAAGGTTTCTTTCACCGCAACAGAGTGGTTATATTGGTAAGAATTAAAGAATTAAACTTCTTGGAAAAGAAACTGAGAGGTTTATCTATGCCACGGAAAAGCTGAAAAGCACCCTGGCAAGCAGGAGACCACACAAACGTTGGTTAGTAAGTGGGGCCACAACTATTGAGAAGTTCTTACAAAAACTCCTATAGTAGCCCACAAGGCCAAGAAAACGCATCAACTATTTTTTTAGTTGTTAGAGCAGGGAACTGCTCAACAGCTCTGACCTTTGATTCAACAGGGCGGACCTGCCCCTGCCCCACCACCCGGCCAATGTAGGTCAGTTGCCCTTGCAAACTCACACTTTTCGAGGTTGATTCAACCTTGTCTCCGCTAAACGAGTGAAAACTTCCTGCATCCGCTGAATATGAACATCCCACATGTCTGAGAACACCACTATATCATCCAGTCTTCCATATTACCCACAACATTATTCATAAGACGTTGGAATGTTGCAGTTGCAACTTTTCTTTTGTCAGATTACCTGCCAAAAAAAAAAATTACGTCGAAATCCAACTAAATCAATCAAATTCTTTGGAGGCGTTTCTTCCCTCCAGGCGTCTGCCATGACCGCCAGTGGGCCCCGCACCGTATGAGCAAAATCAAGATCATTTGGGCTTAAAGGTATAATCCGGCGTGAATTAACAGCTAGCCCTGCTGTTTTACACTGCTAAGCGCTACTGAAAGCCAACTCAATGATAAAATTTTGTTACCTCACTCACGTCAGATGTAGCGCTACGCGCGTTCATCTGATATTCAGCGATAGACGAATTATTTCAGGAGCCAGAAATCCTTGAATCTAACTGGGCAAACGGCTTGTCCATCAATTTAATTGACGTACACTGCAGCCAACCACATCGAAACCAACCGATGACGCTCGTTACGTTTGTTGGATTGGTTGGATTCAAAACAGTTGCTTCTTCGCTACGTCACACCCTCTACAGCAGCCAGCGGCCCTGTTTGGTCCGGTTAGAGAATAATGGCTTGAAATCTCTCTGATGGGCTTCAACATCAGATCGTTGCGCGGAAGTGCCTTACGAAAGTTACGTAGCGCATGATCTGACGTGAGTGAGGTAAAAAATTTTATGCATCGTAGACCGAGTTTGCGAAACGGCAGCTAACACTAACTGAATGAGGCATGTCAAAAAACGAAACCTAATCGATTTGCTATCGTTTTGAAATGCCCCATTCTGTTAACGTTAGCTGCCGTTTCGCTATCTCAGTCTGCCTTGCATGAAATCCAATGATTGAGGTGGCTAACAATAGCGCTTGGCACTACAAAACAGTTGATTCACAGCGGCTTTTTCCTTTAACCCTAAGCTTTCCAATGCTCAAACGGTTGACCAATGGTAGGAATAGGATACAGTGGGGCGGGTTTTAGAACTTGATTTGGCTTATCAGTTAGTTGGCAAATATGACAAGTCTTAATGTAAGCCTCGTCATACGTGGCCAAAAGAAGTTTGTCAGTAGTCGATCATAAGTTTGCTGAACACTAGAATGCCCAGATTCATCATGAGCTACTTTAAGCACTGATTGACAAAGCCTAGTTGGTAAAAGAAGATGGAAAATAGGGTCCCCCACAAACACATCTGAATGCCAAGTCCATTATCTCACCAACAGTAAATCTTGAAGAGAGTAACCATAGGCGCTGTCTCTCAGGACGGAACAACTCATACAACTTAGCCAGTGAATAGTCAGCTTGTTATTCAGCAATCAACTCACTACGGGGCACAGACACAGGAAAATCAGCCAGAAGCAAAGAAAAGCGTTCTGGTTGCTCTCACCAAACTGAAGAACTTCCGGCTTCTTACACACCATAGCATGCCTCACCAAACAAGCTGCAAAAGTCTCAGGAAAGTTTAGTGCCCACTCATCTTGCCCAGATTCCATCGGAGGCACAGGATCTATAACAAGAGGCGGAGTAACATTTGGCCAGACCTGAGCTCCTACCAAATCGTTACCAAGAATCACCGAGATCCCTTCAATGGGCAATGCAGGGCGTACAGCAAGTGCAGCCTCACCCTGAAACAAATCAGTCAAATCACAGTCAAACTACAGTCACAAAACCAAGATAGGGGATTTAGACAGGCTTATAGGGTTATCCCGGATATACATAGCCTTGACTTGGTCTCACAGAAGACATCACATATACTTGTAAGTTACCATGGGGATTTATACTTGGAGGCTAGCGTGCTCGTGACCAAGCTAAGCGCCAGGCTTAGTTTATTCTGATGAGAATTCTGGTATCTCAACTGGTTCAGTCAGTTGTCACTCCAAACAGACCCTAAAGAGTTAGAAGGATTCTATAATCTGTAAACTTTTCACCATTGTATTAACTTGATAAGCTGTCAGAAAATCACCATTTTGCTAAATGGCAGTTTGTTTTACAAGTACTTTATTTTACAAAAAAATATTTATCATGTTAGTCATTGCTTACTCATTGTTAATATTCATATGATAAGAAGAGCCACCAAAGGACAAATGCGGGACATATTGGCCTAGATAGCTGCCAGATTCCTTGAGAAAGACGACGTAGTTATACTGTTGCTGTGGCGTGCTTTTTTTAAAAAAATAAATTCTTTCATGTTGCAAGATGAGTTCGCAATCACACGAGGGAGCATATGCCTATGTATTTGTGCAGGGAGCTGTCTGCCACGCGTACTCTCTTAAAGGGGAATTCCATTCAAATTTCAACAAGAGCTCTATTGCTCAAGCTATTTGAGATTAGCCAATACTGAAGACGCAAGACACTTTGGTCCAACCATGTAGGTTTCCTTGAACAGAGAATAAACCCTGACAGTTAAAAACTGTGTTTTCAGCATCTAAACACGCACCAAATGTCCCCCCAAAAGGTTTGTAACATCATCAGACACATTATAACACACCTCTGTAGTGTGTATGACTACAAATGACTAACAAAATGGTTAAAATTGTGTTTTTATGCAGTGTTAACAAAACCATTTTGTAAACAAACAATATTGGAATGCTTGCATAAGCAAACAGTTTTAACCACTTTTCCAGACATTTGTAGCCATACACAATACAATTCTGTGTTGTAATGTGTCCGATGATGTTGCATAACTTTTGGGGTGTTTAAATGCTGTAAACCAGGGGTGTCAAACTCATTTTGGTTCAGGGGCCACATACAACCAAATGTGATCTCAAGTGGGCCGGACTAGTAAAATCATCGCAAAATATCCTAAATCTTAATTTAGGCTTACTCCAGAATTGAAGGATGTTAAATGTTGGGGAGTTATAGTCGTAGCTTAATACATGATGCAAAGATTTGTTTAGGCCTACACAATGAATTCAGTAGGCTACCACTTAATTTATTGTTTATTATCATTATTATTATTATTATTATTATTAGTAGTAGTAGTAGTAGTAGTAGTAGTAATAGTAATAGTAATAGTATTATATTATTTTTATTGTTCTGAACTGTATTTGGATCACTAGGCCTTTGTCCTTGTTGCCCACTAAAACAATATCAACATGTTATGTTATGAACACTAATGGCCCATTTTTCATTTTTAAACAACATGTAAACGTTTACTTATGGTGCCAAAAGACAATTCTTGCATCTTCTGAATAACTGTAATAACATTTGAAAATACTCCGTCTTCTTGTTCAAACGGAGCAGTGGGTGCTTGCCTCACGTTATGTTGCGCCCGCGCTCCCCCACTGCTAGCTTGAGATTCATGTCTCCGTATCATTCCGCGCATTTGGCATATTTTGGCCTTCATCAGAGCATCAATATCAGGTTTCAAACCTGCGCTCGAACTCCTGCAGCAGCTCTGTGATTTTATTTTGCATTAATGCAAATAAGGTTGGCTTGCACGCATTGTTGCGAGAATTGAGAAATGAGAGGTGTCACCGCTGGAGAGCTGCGTCTCCTACAGTGACAGCTTTAACTTGAAGGTGCATCTGTGTGGCTACTCTTTGGTGACCCTGCAACGTTGTGTTAAGATTACTCAGATGCTGTCAACGACAGATCCCTATCAGATTCAGGACATTCCAATTCTCCTACTGACCTGCCTTTTTTCTCCATGAATTGGCAATTTTCCCCGCGTAATTCAAAGAAGCTTGAGTACGGCACCTCGGCTTAATAACTGCACTTCAGTGTGGTATGGTAAGACAACCGTAATATCACTGAAAAAACAGTCAAACTGACGCGCTCGGATGAAATTTACGCCCCCAGTGGCGGAATTGCGCATTTCGGTTATTTCTTTTAAAAAAATCATAGCTCGGCACAGGAGTGGGCTAGAGACTTGATTTTTTTTTTTTTTTTTTTTGACATGCTCATAATTTTTTTCTCTCTACACCCGGGCCGTATGTTTGACACCCCTGTTGTAAACACAGTTTTGATAACTGCCAGGGCTTATTCTCTGTTCAAGGAAACCTATATGGTTGGACAGTTTGCAGATGTTATTGCATTTCCCATCTTTAATAGAAAGTTTCACCTCCTTGTTAGCGTCAGGCAAATACGCTTGTTTTCTTCATGCAATCTATTTTATTACATGCGTGTTTCAAATTTACACCGCGAGTGAGTTTGTTGAAAAATGTTTTGAGCTTGTTTACCCAGAAGAGGCTAGGTCAAGCCCCGTCTTTGTCACTTGTCGTTGGTCTACTTACTCTGGTTTTGTGAAATACCTCCCAGGTGCAGCCAAGCCAAGCCAACACCTTTAGAATGTGAACCTGACGGAGGAGGTTTATTTTTATCAGGTTTGAGCATGTAACAACAATCAGTGTTTGATGGTCAAGATGTCTCCAATGAGTCCTGTCGGGCTGCAGCCGCACCTACACACAAAAGACAAAACAAGTACGTCAGCGGGGCCAGTAGACCATGATGTAGACATAGACTACAGATTACAATGGTGAATGAAGCATTTATCATATCAGCACTAACACTGGGCGTGTAACATTCCACATCCCAAAACCACTTAAAATTCCTTACGAATTACCTTTTCAGGTTATGGCAGGAGTCCAACCCTTTTTCCCTCAACCTTGTGGTGTTTTCATGAACGGGTTTAAGCAGAACTGGGAAGCTTAGTGTTCTTTCATCCTGTTTATACAAGGCCTGATGCTTCAGCATTCTCATGAGAACATACCTTTCTTTCTTTCTTAAGTAACATTAATGAAACTGTAAGTTGAGCCAGCATTGCTGATGTTTGATGTGTTAAAGTTAATAAAAGTCCTTCCCACTCCATGTGTGGAGAACTGGGCAGGGCCCATTTCTGTTTCTCTGACCCAAGGCCACATGGCTGCACATGGGCAGTAGGGGGGGTAGTCCCATGTGTTGACTTTACCCACTCCGTCTAGATATCCGAGCGCCAGGCTAGAGCTGTGTGAAGCTGGCCCCCCCTCAAACCCAAAATGCTGAAATAACACTGCAGTTCGTTTGTGCTGCGTTTGTGCTGGTTTGTTCTGCAAATATTTTCGTTTGTGCTATTAACACTTTTGAGTAATTTAAAAATACATTTTCGAACATGTGACGTCACGCAGCCCCCCTCCACGTCCAAATCACTCCAAACCACTCCAAACAGTCTCTATCGGGACATGCCTGAGGCTGCCCACCCTCTTCAAACCCAAAATGCTGAAAAAACACTGTTCGTTTGTATTGAAAATGTGTTTCTAAATTACTCAAAAGCTTTAATAGCACAAACGAAAATATTTACAGCACAAACCAGCACAAACGCAGCACAAACGAACTGCAGTGTTATTTCAGCATTTTGGGATTTACAGAAGCAGAGGGACGAATAACTGCTCTGGAGGATTCTACCGGTCCAGTGGGAAGCAAAGTGAGTGCATTGGAGAAACAGGTGCTTGACTTGACCGAACACATAGATGACCTGGACAACAGGGGCCGGAGGAAGAACATTCGTATAAGGGTGGATGACAGATAAAACAATTATCCAAACATAAAAAATGTCATATGGTGTGACTGTCCACTATGCGTGTGATTTTCCTAATTAGAATGTATATCCATACAAAGTATAAATACTTTAAAATTTTACCAGGCAAATAAAATAATTGGATGTTTTCTATAACCACAGAAAGTTTCGATGGCCATGCATAACGTCCAACTAAGTTCTAATCAAATATATTTTGTCCATAACATGGACGTCATATGGTGTGACAATATATTTTATATTTTCAACGGGCATTAATTTGGACATCATTGCCATGACAGGGACCTTGCTTAATCAGGAAGTTACAATAGCATGTCAGGAGTGATTGGCATGGTCAGGAGGTCAGGTCTGCCTTTTAGATTTTTATATAAAAAGCTCCATATCCGACAGCATCAATAGTGGCCAAAAATTGGTGTCTTATGGTGTGACATCATTTGCAATAAAAATAGTTATTTTTCACAAATCTTCTTTATGAATTCTTAGAAAGCATTGCTACCATGTGGTCAGTTGCATGCTAAATAATATCTAGCTGTATTTAGTTGTCTAATAAATTAGATGAACTGTCAAAATGTCATATGGAGTGACACTATGTCATACGGAGTGACATTGTTATTACATTGTTATTACATAGGGTCTTTGTACATGTGTTATTTTTTCAGTCACACTATATGACATTTTTGTCACACTCTATGACCAAACTGCATTTTTATATTGAAATATATGTAAAAACACGACTTCAATTTGAAAATCATATATGAAATATATTAAAGGGGAGGTTCGGGTTTTAACACATTTAGCCCCTTTTCTAGAGTGTGTAGGGTGCAATAGAACGATTGACACCAAAATTGGGATGATTGGTCCTGTCTCGAGTATACGGCTATTTCAGAACCCCCCCTTCCTGCTTCAAACAGGCTAGCTTTGTGCATGTCTGACAATGTTCCCTAAAACCACCTAAAACATTGTTATTTTCAAATATGCTACTCACCGAGTCATCAGTGCTGTTATATGGGCATGCAAAACAATTCTCGTCGTGAAAAACCATTCCTGTCGTGTTTTATTTAGCATTTTGAAAATCCTGGAACTATTTTCTCCGATATCTCACAGCCGCCTATAAACTTCCACTGTACGCTTAGCTGTAGACTTTTCACAAGCTATGCAACTCTTCACGTTCAAACGCAACTTGCAACCGCATGAATCATAAGAAAACCATACCTCACCCACTGTTAAAATTTCCGGTACCCTCTGGCCCGTGGCGAGAAATTTGCATTGATTATACCGATTTGGGTTTAAGTTGGAGAACCGCTGAGGGGTACAGGTATCTGCTGGTAGCAGTTGACAGATTCTCCCGGTGGGTTGAGGCAATTCCTACCAAAAAAGAAGACGCTGACTCAGTAGTGAAATGGTTGACAAAGAGTTCATCCCTAGGTATGGCACTCCAAGCGTGATATGTTCAGACAATGGCTCGCATTTCAAAAACAAACACCTCCAAGGGGTGGAAAACGCATTGGGGATTGAGCACAGATTCGGAAGTGTGTTTAAACCGACTAGCCAGGGCCTGGTTGAGAGAGCCAACAGAACAATTAAAAATAAGCTCGCAAAGGCAATGGCCGGCACGTCGTTGACATGGACAGAGGCGTTGCCTCTGGTACTAATGTCAATGAGACAAGAACCAAACAAAGAAACACATTTGTCCCCAATCGAAATTCTAACTGGCAGAACCATGCCTGGGCCACGAGATGATCCAGGTTGGGTCGAGCATCCTAACCTAGAGGAGGCGGATTTGGCAGAGTATGTCAGGGTGCTTGAGCAAATAACAGATCTGATTTCCCAGCAGGTGGTGAACGCAGGACGAGGTGAAGAGGAGCCCAAGGAACTCTTACCTACGGAAGTAGGTGATCAGGTATACATAAAAGTCCAGGGGAGGCCACATTGGTCTGAGGCTAAGTGGGAAGGACCTTACAAGGTCACCCAGGTGTCAAACCGAGCAGTGAAAGTTGATAAAAGGGGTGAGGACAATTGGCATCATTTTGCACATTGTGCACTAGTGACAAAGAAAAATAACATCAAAAATATCAAACGTCTAGTGCCAAACGAAATTGAGAATGATGAGAGGCCTGACAGCAGCTCTGCTGGCCCTCTGGGGGCTGATAAGCCTAGCGAGGGGGAATAGTGATAGCTGTGGGGCCAAAGTGATACTAGAGGTTGACACCAGTAAAGACATGTTGTTTCAATTTGATTTATGTGATGTGATAAATTGTAAGGGGAAGGATAGCAAGTACAAAAGGTACACTCTGTATGGGTGTCCTTTCATGGGGGAACAGGTAGTAAGGGGACAGGTTTTCCCACCCCTTTTGGGAAAGGATGTGTTTCATGGAGTGATGTATGGTGGTGGACTGGATCAGATAGAAAATGGATAAAATCTCCGGAAGAGTCCTGGAGAATTAGGCATGGTTCTCCCGCTGGTCGTACTGACCCATCACGCCCAGGTAGGGAAGCACTAGGCCAACAATTCAAAGATAAATGTGGAGAGTGGTAAAAATGGTTTCCAATAGCTCCCAGGAATGTGGAGCCACCAGTGTTCGAGGTAAGTGATGTTCACAATGTAACATGTTTTAGGAACAGGCAGGACGCGACCCTGAGCACAGACGTGGGAACAGTGAACTCTGATACATGTAGGCAGATACACGATTTGACACATGATGAAGTAGCAAGGAAGTTAGTGGTGGCTAGAGCTGATGTGTGGTGGTATTGTGGCGGCTTACGATTGCTCAACTACTTGCCATCGAACTGGAAGGGAATGTGTGTTTTGGTCTCTCTCAATTCACCTGTATCCATAGACTATGTAGACACAGATGATGAGATTAAATCCTCGAAGAGACTAAAGAGAAATGCTGGGCTGGTAGGTGACATCTCTGGTAAGAACTTTGATGGAGTTTGGATTGATGCGATTGGCCAAGCTAGAAATATACCTGATGAATACAAATTAGTCAATGAGGTAGCAGCAGGTTTTGAATCATTCCCTATATTTAGTGCACTGTTCCCCATCACAGTTAACAAAAATGTGAATAGGATTAATTTGATACATTATAATGTACAGCGTTTAGCCAATCTGACTCGTGATGCTGTTGGTGCTATTCATGAACAATTAGCCCAGACTTCATTAATGGCACTTCAATCTCGTTTTGCGGTTGATTTTTTATTAGCCCAGGCGGGGGGCGTATGCATATTCTTCGAAAAAACGTGTTGTACGGTTATCGTTAATAATACGGCGCCAGATGGTAAATTGACCAAATCTCTGGCAAAACTTAAGGCGCTAGCCGTAGAGATGAAAGAACAGTCAGGAGTACATAATGAAGTCACTGCTTGGCTGACTAAGACATTTGGAAAATGGGGGACAATAATTGGTCAAGTATGCATTGGATTGGCAGTGGGAGTGGTCTTCTTTCTTTGTTGTGGGTGCTGCTGCACCCCAATCATCAAGTCTTTGGTGGTAAGAACGATTGACAAGGTGGTCTCAGGGAAGGGTGCGGCTGCATCATTCCTGGGACAGCCACCAGAGTACCAAGCGGTGCAGATGAACCGCATAGAGGAGGCGCCGCCTGACGGTAAGATATGTAAATGGACCAGGCCACCACCTCCATACACTGAGGACTGCCCAATTGGTAATCCATACTGCAAGTATGGGATGGGTGGAGGAGCAGGGTGGATGTGTTGGAAATGGGCCAGACAATACGACCCACAGCTGGCTGAGGTAGGTGATGAATATTTGAAGACGATCGTTGACCCTGGGGAGTCACACCAGGCTTACATAGGAGCCGTGGATTGGTATCATAGCGCCCATGAGAGTGCCAGTTCAAGGAGGGCCTTACAGGCTGCTCAAGTGCAACTGTGGGAGGTTGTTGACAGTAAAGTGGAAGAGCACAGAAATGAGCTGATGGAACTGTTTGACCTCTCTGGGCGCGAGATAGGGTATGATTTGGATAAAATGAATTGCCTCACATCCATGTAAAATCAAAAAAGTGAACAAAATTCCCCAAGATTAAATGGTTTTAAACTAAGATTACATAAAATGAGAATTTGGGATGTGAGGAAAAAATGTATGTTGTGATTTCAGCAATAATCGAGTGGTGCAGACTGCACCACTCCTTCTCTGTGTGAAAAATTGCAGGTTAATCTTTGACGTGGGAGACCAGTGGATGGGATGCCAGTGTGACAGCCAGTCACGGACATTGCGGCACCCAGAGAGACAGCGGGTAGATCAGTAAGGGACAATGCTGATTGCTTACATGCTAGGATTTAGAGAACACATGATAAACGTCTGAAATGCCCTTAGTTAGAATTAAAGTAAAAAATATGGGCTAGTATGTTTAGTTCTGTGGCAGTGGTACACTGAGTGTCTCAAACGCCAGGGACACTGGCAGATCACACGCTGTGTCTGTTCTGTGAGTAATGCACTAAGGGGGGTGCATTCCGGCAGTGGTGTGCTATTTGTTACATTTTGCATGCTGAGCTGCAAAGGAGGGCCGACATAGTTCATGTATCTGATAGAATGCTCACTTGAGCGGTCGGTGCCGTTTTGTGCCATAGGGTAAGGTAGGTAGGTTTCTTATTTTTATGGATATCCAATGAAGAGTATAATCAAGCTTAATCATAGTTTTGTTGACCTCATAAATGAGGTCAAAGGAGGGAGATGTAAGAATAATTATTATTGAAAGAATAATTATTATGTACTGGGACTAAAACATTGTGTTTCTAACATTCTAACTTCTGTGACGCATGGCATCTTGTGAGACTCTGGGAACCCGGCCAAGTGCAACTATGTAGCATAAGGGGGTATAAATGTGGGGTGAATCTTATGTGCTGGAGGAATGCATTCTCCAACAGCACTGTAGGTTGAGCTGTTGTAACTTTGTCTTGTCTAACCAAGTAAACCGTCTTAACTTTATTTCTGGTTTCGGTGTCAGTCCTTTCCTCCCTGTAACGACCACGCATAGAACAAAGATTTTGTTCTAACAAAGGTCATCGGTGTTGATTAAAAAAACATCGTAAAAGAAAAACTACCCTTGAATCGCCATGATAACATTACATTTTGAGGGACTACTTTCTCAGCAGCAGCGGAATATTACCTTGCTCAGGTTAGTTGTTTGACTAATATGACGATAGACAGAGCTAACGTTAGTGGGATAAGGCAAAACAGGCTAGGTAACCGAGGTAATATCAATTCGCTGCCTTGCACACCTTGTGACAAACAGGGAACAATATAGGCAAAATATAACACTTTTCAAGGGTAGTTGTACTTCAGAGATGATTGTATCAGCTTGGACTTACACATCGATGGCCTGGCATATTAATTCACTTGCCTAAGGGAGACTGCAGAGTGGGTAAGACTGTCTTTTATTGCCAGGCTAGCACAGTCCACTCACTTGCGTTAGCCTAGCACCAGCGAACTCAGCTGATAGAAGGACTGGATGAAATGAGTTGAAAACGGTCTCCAATGATAGATATCACTCAGGCTTACTTGGAAATGAGGTTTAACATCGGAAATTCTGAACCACCCCTTTAATGCTCCTATATCTAGACAGGAGGTGCTAAATGCTATTAGTGGGCTACAGTCTGGGAAGGCGCCTGGGCCTGATGGTCTAAGTAGTGAATTTTATAGAGAGTTTCAGGAGATTTTGGTTGACCCCTACTTAACATGTTAAACGACTCATTTGAAAGGGGTATCCTGCCGGTGTCCTTGAGAGAGGCCAATATTTCATTGATTCTAAAAAAAAAAAAGGAAAAGATCCAGAGGACTGTGCCTCCTATAGGCCTATCTCTCTTCTAAACGTAGACCTGAAAATACTCTCAAAGTTATTGGCTGGTCGGCTAGAAACTTTACTCCCTGTGCTTATTGATAGGGACCAGACTGGTTTCATTAAAGGCCGTAACTCATGCAACAATATGCGTAGATTGTTGAACACAATACAATTTTTCCATCAGCACTCAACAAATGGTCTAGTTATTTCGTTAGATGCCGAAAAGGCATTTGACCGTGTCGAGTGGCCTTATCTTTTCCATACATTAACAAAATTTGGACTTGGGCAACAGTTCATTAGTTGGGTTAAATTGCTGTATAGTAGCCCTCTTAGTGCGCATCAATACGAACATGTAACAATAATATTGCCACACATTAGCCTACCTTTGCATTGTGGAAACCACAGGTCTGCTGTAGCCTGGCACGCCCTCCCAGTGACCTAACACCTTCGGCGTTGCTGTTGCTGATCTGGCCAGCTGCTGATCTGAACGGATTTCTGAGTTCCACAAAAATGTGGAACTCCTCCCCCTCGGTCAAGAACAAATCAACTTTGAGCAGCTCCAACAGCTCTCAGTCCTGTTAGCAAGCAGTTCCCTTTGCGTCACATACGCCAGAGGATAGAGTGGTGTGATTGGTTTTGCTTTGGCACAGCATTTTCTAACATTGACCAGTAGCAAACCGAGGCATTAGAGGGAGGCGGGTCAACCATACACTTTGAGAAATTACAGCGTTATAGGCTCTTGGTCAGATCAAAGTCTCGCAGAGCTTTGAAAGTCAATGCCAATCAGGCTAGGTCTGCTGACCACCAAACAGTGATGTCTGCCCTGTCAGTTATAGGCTACTGGACACTTCTCAATCTGCACATACACAACAGTATTGCAAGATAACTTACAAACAGCTTAGATTTGTTGTTTTGTGTTTGGAGGGCAAGTGGGAGCATGAAATATATAATAATGTAAGCCTTACCTTTCTATAGAGGTTGTGCCATTTTGTTTGCCTATGGGCAGGCCTGTTTGATTCTGAGGGCAAGGTCCCAGTGTTGGCATAAGCCCTGAGTCTCACGAGCCATTCCTCCTCTCCCATTGTCCGGTGCTTCTTCTTCACAGATTTCATCTTAAACAATCAATACAACAATGTATAAATAGCAAAACTTATATATCCACAATCCAAGTTAAAGTTCAATTTAATAATCTGCCAAACTGAGATATGTCACCCACTTCATTAACATTACTGTTAAGCCATTGTTATTAGTAGGCTATTATTTTATGCATCCACCCTCACCATATTAAAATTCGTCAACATCAAGGACAGTTATCCATTAGCTAAAATTCATCACAATTATAATTATGCTAAGATAGGCAAGAAAACAGAAGGGATGGGTGGCAGGCAAACCTGTTCTGGAAATATTTCTACTGTGATAAACTCAAAATTGTTGATCTTGGATCTTGACTTGTTTTTTTTATGTCACCGGCTTTTCTAGTGATCGAGTGCAGAGCAGAGCCACCCTTCACATACTGTAGTTAGACCACACCCGTAACCCATAAATGCACTGTCACTAGTTCTAAACCACAGCATTACACAGACTTCAGATGTGCAGTTAGAGTTGTGAGTATAATAATAAATTATATACATTTTTGGCACACATTTTCACCATGAATGAGCTGCTCATTAACATGCAAATGAATAACAGCCATTTGTTAGTCATTATTGTGTGTGTGTGTGTGTGTGTGTATGATGCAGTTTGTTAGGACGTGTTCATGATTGCTGAATAATATTGATATAATATTTACTCAATAAAAATATTTATCGAGAGAGAAATAAGTAAATGTATAAATTTTTTTTAGTAAATGCATAATTTTCAACTGGATTCTGCTTATTGTAAGCATTAAGATTAACTAACTTTACCTTTGTGATTTTAGCTGCCATGAACATTCAGAGTCTGCAGTATTGCATTGGGATTTTGTGTCTTGGATTCTTTATCACAGTGAGTGGATGTTTTTGTTTTCAAAATGTTTTGGAAATATTTACTTAACATAGTTACTGGCTGATTATAATGATGCATTAAACAAACAATTAATTGAAATATCCACAATCAGAGAGTGATCTGACACCAAGCAGCATGACCCTACCTGTTTTTTTTTTTTATTGTAAGCTAATCTCTAAAATTGATGCATTTACATTTATGCATTTCGCTTTTATCCAAAGCAACTTAAATTTTGCCAACTATCAATTACATAAGGGCCAGTAACCCTGGAGCAACTTAAGGTTAAACGCCTTGCTCAAGGGCACAACAATGGCAGCTGGGAATCGAACCCCCAATTTCCAGGCGAGCACACTAGCCAGGTTCCACCACCACCCCTTGATGCATGATCCATGTACAAAATTTCTCCATCCGACTATGGAGAGCTGTGGACGTAAAGGGGTATAGTAAGTGACATATTGGTCAAAATTGAGTCATATATCTCCTGATATCTTCATGATCCATTTCCATTTACAAAAATATAAGTAAAATATTAGTAAAGCAGAGTGATTAAACAAAAAACAAAAGTCTGTCGTGAACACACAGCAACTATCCCGGCTAACATAGAACATTACAAGTATAGAAATACTTAAAACAATCAGTTCCAAAAACCGTGATATTCACTCGTTCATATAATCCATTTTTTCTGAATCCTCGAAGACTGAGGAAATTAAGTAAATAAACTTATTGCCAAATGGTAGTTTTTTAATGGTCACTTGGAGGCACAATGCAATGGCAGAGTTGTTTGTGAGTTGCCTCCAAGGATTATGGGTAGCCTAAATATCAATTTGAAATATTAATTTATGTCTTTAATGTAGCTTCTCAGATATACTGTGGGCAAGAAAATGTAAGCCAAATTTAGGCTTAGGATTCTTTTTATGTCACCCCTATCATTGTGTGTTCAATTACAAGTTAGAGATGCAGCAATAGATAATTAGGCCTGAATGTTAGTATGTGGGAGTGGTCTTAGGGGTGGAGGAGCACTCACCAACCTGCCAAAAATATTTGTGTGTGTGTGTGTGTGTGTGTTTGTTTGTTTGTTTGTTTGTTTGTTTGTTTGATGACTGATGATTAAAATCTACCAACCTACCATTCCATTTTTTTCTGATTCTGATGATAAGGCAAACAACAATATTTTGGTGGCCCTAGGCTACTAGAAATATTTAAAAACTTTGCATTTATTACTTTATCTTTTTCTCTCTCTTTTGTACATACTACATAGCCAACCACATTTTACAGCCCTCCTTAAATCACTAGGTGACAATAAAACAATAGAACATAATGGAATTTCTCTTATCCATTCAAATTGCTTGGTTGTAACTGTCTGATTGAGAAAAATGTATGAAAGAGAAAAATGATAGAAAACTTGTCAACCTTGTCTGTCTCTATTCAGATCCTGTGGTTATCAATTGTTGGAAATGACACAGTTGATGAATCTATTCCCAGGCCTCTCCAACAACAGCAAAGGAAGAAATCCAACAATCTCCCCACACAGTCTCCAGTGAACTTAACAGAAAAACATGAAATCCTACAAGATGTGGTTTTTGCTCGGTTGTGGGACCAGATACAAAGAAAGATATACTGGGGTGGACCAAACCACTTGATTACTCATGTTAACATGTCAACCAGTCCTTATAATTCCATTTTTATTATTAATGATTTCAAGGACAGTTACTATGTGGGAGAGGAACTTCATGTCACCATTATTGCCAAGGATTTCAATGGTACAGAAAAAAACTACGGAGGGGATTTCTTCCAAGCAAAAGCTTATTCAAAAAAATTAAAGGTATTTTTTTATTTATTTCATACAGTCACAAACCAGAAAACCAAATTGAGAGCTAACATTTTTTTGTTGGTTGACAAGATGTTGAATTCAGTAAAATACTGTTCCCAATCTAGCATGTAACAAAGCCTGTTTCTGCAGCACAAACGAATTCCTTTATTTAATGGAATTGGTAGAAAACAGACAGTGGTATGGGGCCATTGTTCTCTAACCCTGAGAAGAAAAATGTTTATTATTTATCTTTACATCTGGGCAAGGTGCTGGACTTCGCTGGCATCTCGCAGAACCTGTTTCAGCACAGTTTTTCCGATATAGGCCTGGGTGAGGTATCTGAATACCGGTGTACAGGGAGCGCTGTATTGTCATTATAGAAAGATAAGACGATTGCAATGACGATTACAGGGTTTAGATGGAGCTAGAGAATTCTTTTTTTTTTTTCCCGAAATAACCTTTTTCATGTACTACTTCCAGAATAGCGTGACAATTCCACGAAATTTGACTTTAAAAGAGCTGTTGAATACAGCTTTAATTTATAAGTGTATCTTTCCGATGGGAGTTTGCATGTGGAATGTTTGCAACAAATGTGTTGTTGTTGCAATGAATGAGAAAATGCAGGCTAACAGCATAAACTATAGATGGCATGTCTGAAAAACTTCAGCCTATCTGTTATATGTGGCAAGGTAAGAGCATTTTTTGACATGCACATTTTAATGGACTTCTTAGCAGCAACTTGAGGTAATCCAGGTGCACCATCAGAATTCCTTTTACAGTGATGGACTTCTTCTGTAACACTTAATGATAATGGTACACTATTTAGCATTAGTTAAGCATTAAGATAAAATAAGATGAGCCTTTATTGTCTCTAGATTTGTCTTGTTATAGTCATTAACTAAAAAATTGTTACTCATTCATAAACAGAGGTGTCACAAGTACACATATTCTTTACTCAAGTATAAGTATAGATACTTGTGCTTCAAAAGACTTTGGTAAAAGTTTAAGTATTGACTCAACTTTTTACTCAAGTTAAAGTGAAAAGTACAGGCTCCAAAACATACTTAAAGGAATAGTGCACCTTTTTATGAAAAATGGTTATTCACCTCCTTACTCTGAGTTACATATGTGGGTAAAAGCATTTTGGTCTCATTGTTTGTGTTTTCCTAGTATGGCATTACCAATTTCCCCCATTTTTTAGCTTTAGCTTAGCATAGGCGCTGGAATGCAAAGTTACCAGGTAGCAATTCTTTGGCAACTTTACTTTCCAGTGTCTATGCTAAGCTAAAGGTAAAATTGGGGTTGCCAGACTAGGACAACGCATGCACTGATACCTAAATGCTCTTACCCACATATGTAACTCCAGGTAAGGGAGTGAATAACCAATTTTCATAAAGAGGTGGACTATTTCTTTAAAGTATAAAAGTATAAAGTAACCTTGCGAAGAACAAGGCATTTTAAGGAAAAGCTTAATCTAACATATCACTACTGCTAGCCGAGAAGCTTCAGCATTGCAAACGTAAATTATCCAAGGCAGAGGTCTTCAACAGGGGGGTTGGGACCCCTAGGGCAGTGGTTCCCAAACTTTTTGAGCTCAAGGCACCCCTACCAACATTTTTTTTCATCCATGGCAAGTTATATTCTTGCTTTGCATCGCTCAACTGTACAACGAAATTTATATAGTACCACCAGCATTAAAGGAATGCACCAGAGTGAATTCAAGCATAGCCCTGCTGCACGAATTTCGAACAGCATTGACCTAACGCGAAAAACTTTACATTGAGTCAATTTAACTTCAGATCTTACTTTCGGTTTCCAATAGTCAGGTCCCATTGATTCAGTGTAAAGTGCCTGTTCGCTTCTGCGTTCGCGTTCGGTCTGTGCTTTACCAAATTATTTAGTTCCACTCGCTAACTAGCGCATTTAGCAAGCTCTTTCAATAGGGCTATGCTTGAATTCACTCCGGTACATTCCTTTAAGATAGGCCTACTTTAATAGTAACAGTATCTAGGATTGTGGCTAAAATTGGTACTACAATCATGTTCAAAATAGGCCTATTTTGCTGCTTTCCATCTTTCAAAAGCATGCTCTATTCATATCCATTGCAATGACAACAACCCAAACAATACCTGAAAAGACAATAGAAACACTACATGTGGACTGCAACTTAGCGATTCAAATGCAAGTAGGCCTACTCTGACTGGATAACTGTCAGTGATATCAATGTTTAAAATAAACATGATCCCTTCATGTCTGATGACATATCAGTGCCATTTTTATTATTATTTGATCATTAGAAAATTTCACATTGCATACTGCTCCTTATATTCAGTACCACCATATTTATCATCATTCTGGATATATTTTACCCATAGGCTTTCCTTACACAAATGACTTGATTTCACTTCGAGGGCCAGAACAAGGCTTGCCATTTGAAGAGCCCTGA
Source organism: Sardinella longiceps (assembly GCA_027497455.2). Classification (NCBI taxonomy): domain Eukaryota; kingdom Metazoa; phylum Chordata; class Actinopteri; order Clupeiformes; family Clupeidae; genus Sardinella; species Sardinella longiceps. The sequence goes on along the minus strand of JAODXP020000019.1, from coordinate 39,172,535 downwards.
TTTACAGTATACAGTGATCTTGTTAAAGTCAATCTTAAAGTTGAGTGAAGATTTTATCTTCACTCTCAATCTTCTAATCTCTGCATGTAGTCATCGCAAACGCATCGCATACATCGTTAATTTAGAAAGCTAAATTAAAAACAAACAAAAAACCCGAATTGACCCCTAAATTCCACATTAGATAACAAGGATCATTTCAAACAAACCAATTCAAATCTCAGTTTTGTCCATCATTAAAGACTGAACTAGTGTGAACAAGGCAGGCATAATTCCAAGTAAGCTATATGAGCCAATAATGATGAAATGTCACGCATATTTGTAGCTGCCCCCTCTATTTGGCATAAAATTATTGGGGTATAAAATTATCAATGAACCACCTAATGTACAGTGCGCAAGTGGCAATAGTTTTTGGCTCCTTTGAACACAAACATATTTAGTTACAAAAAATGTGGGTGCTCCTTCGTCAGAGATCATTCAAATGCACAAAATAGTTTCTTGGCGCACCGCCTAAATGGAAAATAAAACTGAAAGTGACTTTCTGTCACCCATTTGAATAGTGTTCAATCCAATAGAATGTGAAACTGAACAGTCCTTTATGTTGCATCCCATTCCGGTAGCACTTTACTTGATGGGTGATTATATAATATAACACATCCATAGCAGCTAGATTGATCACAAAGCATTGATGACTTAACATTCAAACCAACCTTTTATAAATGTGGAAAACAGAATGGCAATAACTTATCAAAAACTTGAAAAGCACTCAGAGAGTGCAGACCTCCTTACCTCACTCACGTCAGATGTAGCGCTACGCGCGTTCATCTGATATTCAGCGATAGACGAGATATTTCAGGAGCCAGAAATCCTTGAATCTAACTGGGCAAACGGCTTGTCCATCAATTTAATTGACGTACACTGCAGCCAACCACATCGAAACCAACCGATGACGCTGGTTAAGTTTGTTGGATTGGTTGGATTCAAAACAGTTGCTTATTCGCTACGTCACACCCTCTACAGCAGCTATCGGCCCTGATTGGTCCGGTTAGAGAATAATGGCTTGAAATATCTCTGATGGGCTTCAACATCAGATCGTTGCGCGGAAGTGCCTTACGAAAGTTACGTAGCGCATGATCTGACGTGAGTGAGGTAACAGACCTCCACCAATCTGGTTACTGACGCTGTATAAGTTGGGCAAAGTCACATCTCTGTCAGAAATGTCATAAGAATCCATTATGTAACTTATGCCATAAATTTGCTAACAGACCAAAAAATGCTAATGAAAACATGACCTCCAGTCAAAATACAGATGATCCTGTCCATGATAAGTCAATGCACAAGTCTAGGTAGTCTAGCAACAGTCTATAATCTAAAACATCCAATCCAACCCTTGCATGTCTAGTCCACTCAGAACCTGTAAACTTTCAGAAACGACATCCGGACTGAACCAAGTGACGAGTGAAAGAGGTGACCTGGTTGTGGACAGTTTAGTCCCCTAGAATTCTGCCGTTTACTGATGGACATGGTAACTCTCAATAGAGAGGAATTATTTAAAAAGTCAAGATCTTCATCTGGATCACTACCAAAATGTAATGGGTCCTTCCTTGGGCAGAGACTCCCCTCTGGTGTGTGTGAATGTGTTAGATGTGTTATATACATGTATGTTATATATATATATATATATATATATATATATATATATATATATATATATATATATATATTAGGGTGCATCAAATTTGAATGGGAAATTTAAATTTGAAAACATGAAGTTAGCTGGCCTTGCATTTTGTTCCAATTGATAGAAAAATGACACTTGCAAAGTTTTGAGAAATTTCATTGAGATTTAGGGGTGCCACCGGCCCTCTGTTTTTTGTTAGCTTAAGCGCTAATAATGCTAGTGGCCACCAATGGAGTTCTAAGGCCTATCCAAAATAAATCATTATTAGCTCCACAACTATCTAGTCTATGTACATAATCTTGGATAGGTAAGACCTCAGAGAACATGTAAGCAGTCTTTTATCGTCTAGGTTTTACTTTACCTTAGTGCCTTTAGATTATAAATATAAAAAAATATAAATGTGTTACCCTCGACTAAAATGTATTGTTAATTATAAAATAGGTAACACCCTCATGCCAATGTTTATATCTACCAAAATGCCATGAGGGTATGATGGTAATAATATGCATTAAAACATGGCAAACACAAAAACAGAAAGATCACCTCAGTTTTCATGAGCTGCAGTTTTTCTTACCTCAAAACTCCATTGGGGGCCACTAGCATTGTTAGTGCTTAAGCTAACAAAAAAACAGAGGGCCGGTGGCACCCCTAAACCATCATGTATCGGAAAAATATTTTGCATGTGTTGTTTTTACCTGTATTGGAACACTTTTATCACCCAGCCATATTAAAATTCAAGAATTGGTTAATTTGATGCACCCTAATATATATATATATGGGCAATTCCACGAAAAAGTAAACCTCACCTTAAAAACTCAAGTCTCATTTACATGGACATACAAATTATTTCAGAAAACTTCCAATACAAAAAAGTATTGTCGCGATGTAAATATTCAACTGAGCAAGTTTCGAAAGGATATCTGTTTGTTAAAAATTTTACCCTATTCAGCTATAATGTAAGTCTATGGAGGGGCTTATAATGGGCATAAGTGGGTGATAACACACACAAAGCTGCAATGCTATCAGTTATTTTTATTGTTATATTACTATTTCTGTCGTTACAGGTTAAAATCCACCATTCACAATTGTTTTGTATCGTTTTGGAAGGTTTTTCCAGGCGTCACGTCCATAACGTCACATCCATAACGCCATGTCTCCCAATGAAAACCAACTTTTTTTACATTTACATTTGAAATTAAGTCTTTCTCTGTCTTTACTGAGGTGTCCTGTTTGGTATGAATGTAGTAATATTTACATTTCTCTAGAAATTTCACACACTTCACAGCAAAAACTACGCTCTCTCAAAAGTTTGTCCGTTTTTCGTCACGTCCATAACGCAAATTGAAAGGCTCATATTCTTATGATGCAAATCATGATATTAGTTTTTCTGTTTACCTGTATTCAGCCATGGAGTTTGCAGAAGAATATGAAAAAAAATTGCGAAATACTGCTAGGTTTGCAGAGGTTATGTGGCCTTTTGTTCATCAATAATGCACGAAAATGTCACGTCCATAACGCTGGAATTGCCCCTATATATATATATATATATATATATTAGTGCTGTCAGTTTAACGCGTTAATAACGGCGTTAACGCAAACCCATTTTAACGCCGTCAATTTTTTTAACACGCGATTAACGCATTTGACCCGCCATTATCAATGGAATGTGAAAAAAAATATCTCTGACATTCCAACACCTCCCTACGTTTCATTATATCCTGTGTTTGTATTAGGCTTGAACTAGGCCTACTGCTTAGCCTAGGACCTAGGCTACTCATGCCTACAGTAGCCTACACACGCACTGCACACACAGCACGGGTATCTGCACTCTGCTCTGCTGCTCCGATGTCAGTGAAAACAAATATTTTACCGACACAATCGTTGACGTTCACTCGCATGTTCGCATATAGGTTGTTAATTAGCTATAGGATTAATTTTGTCACTTAGAAATCCCTTGTCACTTAGAAATCCCTTCTCTTGAACTGAATACCCCGCAAATAGGCTAATATCAGTTTCAAAATTGCAGCGCGAGTGAGAGGTGAAACAGGTCGGAGCGCAACTGAGAGAGAGAATGTTTGTGAGCGTCATTTGATGTCAGTGAAAACAAATATTTTACCGACACAATCGTTGACGCTCACTCGCATGTTCGCATATTTAGGTTGTTAACTAGCTAGAGGATTGATTTTGTCACTTAGAAATCCCTTCTCTTGAACTGAATACCCCGCAAATAGGCTAATATCAGTTTCAAAATTGCAGCGCGAGTGAGAGGTGAAACAGGTCGGAGCGCAACTGAGAGAGAGAATGTTTGTGAGCGTCATTTGATGTCAGTGAAAACAAATATTTTACCGACACAATCGTTGATGCTCACTCGCATGTTTGCATATTTAGGTTGTTAACTAGCTAGAGCAGTGGTTCTCAAACTTTTTCTGTCATTCCCCACTTTAAAAGACAGAGAATTTTCACGCCCCACCCGAAGGCTCAATTTGCACACAATATCTCTGTGAGGAATACTTTGCGAGTACAGGATTTTACATTACGCAGAATTTCCAGAATTTTCATAATTCTAATTTAAAGCCAAGTTTCCCTCAAACCCCTCATCACAGCAACTAGCAAAAAAACACCATTGGAAGAAAGCTCAATGTATTGTCATATGCGCATATCTGACAAATAGCTGTGAATTCGGGGGGCATGGTGCAGTCGTTGGCCGTTTACAAAGAGATGTCTCGCGCCCCACCTGTCATGTGTCTGCGCCCCACTAGTGGGGCCCGCCCCACAGTTTGAGAAACACTGAGCTAGAGGATTCAAAATTGCAGCGCGAGTGAGAGAGGTGAAACAGGTTGGAGCGCAACTGACAGAGAGAATTTGTGCAAACGAGACGCAATAGCCTACCTGATTCTGACGTATGACCTTGTCACTAAAATGAGAGCTTCTTGCAGGGCAATTGCCAATATGGCAAAATGCATTTTAAAGGTATGCTCATGCAATGCAGGTTTACTCATAGACCATAATGCCATATTTTCATTGAGCCTCTTTAAAATATAGGTTAGTATAATTTAAAGGGCCACCATCCAGTTTTTTTTTGTTTTGTTTTTTTTGTAAACTTGTGAACTAGCAACATAAAAGACATCAAAATCTCTCTGGCAGTACTTGAACATGTTAATAATTCCTGATGCTGTAACTGGGTTTTCTTTTATTTTAAATTGGTATTCACCCCCACCAATGAATGCTGATAACAGCATTAAAATGAAAATAAATGGGACAAAAATAAATCGAGGGACATTTAGAATAGAAAGAAATTTGCGATTAATCGCGATTAATTATGAGTTAACTACGGCAAAAATGCGATTAAATATTTTAATCGCTTGACAGCACTAATATATATATATATATATATATACAGTACAGACCAAAAGTTTGGACACACCCCCTCATTCAATGCGATTCATTTATTTCCAGGACAATTTATATTGTAGATTCTCACTAAAGGTATCAAAACTATGAATGAACACATATGAAATTATGTGTTTAACAAAAAAAGTGTGAGATTATGACAAACTTTTAGACCTGAACCTGATCAAGATGGTTTGGGGTGAGCTGGACCGCAGAGTGAAGGCAAAAGAGCCGACAAGTTCTTAGCATCTCTGGGAATGAATAACTCTTCAAGACAGTTGGAAAACCATTTCAGGTGACTACCTCTTGAAGCTCATCCAAAAAATAAAAAGAGTACAAAGCAGTTATCAAAACAAAAAAGGATACTTTGATGAAACAAGAATATAAAACATGTTTTCAGTTATCTCGCACTTTTTTTTATTAAGTACATAATGCCACGTGTTCATTCATAAGTTTGTTTATTTTGTAGATTGTCACTGAAGGCAACAGTCATGAAAATAAAGTAAATAATTTAATGGGAAAGTGTGTCCAAACTTTTGGTCTGTACTGTATATATATATATATATATGGGCAATTCCAGCGTTATGGACGTGACATTTTCGTGCATTATTGATGAACAAAAGGCCAGATAACCTCTGCAAACCTAGCAGTATTTCACAATTTTTTTCATATTCTTCTGCAAACTCCATGGCTGAATACAGGCAAACAGAAAAAAATAATATCGTGATTTGCATCATAAGAATATAAGCCTTTCAATTTGCGTTATGGACGTGACGAAAAACGGACAAACTTTTGAGAGAGCGTAGTTTTTGCTGTGAAGTGTGTGAAATTTCTAGAGAAATGTAAATATTACTACATTCATACCAAACAGGACACCTCAGTAAAGACAGAGAAAGACTTAATTTCAAATGTAAATGTAAAAAAAGTTGGTTTTCATTGGGAGACATGGCGTTATGGATGTGACGTTATGGACGTGACGTCTGGAAAAACCCTCCAAAACCATACAAAACAATTGTGAACGGTGGATTTTAACCTGTAACAAGATAAATAGTAATATAACAATGAAAAATAACTGATAGTATTGCAGCTTTGTGTGTGTATTCACCCACTTATGCCCATTATAAGCCCCTCCATAGACTTACATTATAGCTGAATAGGGTAAAAATTTTAACAAACAGATATCCTTTCGAAACTTGCTCAGTTGAATATTTACATAGAGATTTACAGATACTTTGCTCAGTTGAATATTTACATCAGACAATTTTTGTATTGGAAGTTTTCTGACAGAATTTGTATGTCCATGTAGGTGAGACTTAAAGTTTTAAGGTGAGGTTTACTTTTTCGTGGAAATGCCCATATATATATATATATATATATATATATATATATATATATATATATGTATAATGTGTTATATATGTTATGCTCCCCTAGTTTAGTGTTGAAGACATGTTTGCAAAGTGTTCCTTCTTTCTCCCTGCATGGTAGGCTAGCGTGTTTGGAAAGGTACTGGACCACCAGAATGGCACCTACACTGCACGGTTTACCCTACCCTGGGCCGGTGAGACATCAGTGGCAGTCCGCCTGATTCACTCCAGTGAGGTTGTTCAGATCCTCAAGAGACTGCGGGAAACACCTCACCGCATTGACTTTGATGGCCTATTTGTGGGCAAGAACCGGAAAGGTGCTGTAGTGAAGGAGAAAGCCAAATGCAACATCAAATGGGAGGGGGTGGCCCTGTCTGGCAGGGGAAAATGCTGCTGTGACTACCCAGATGTCCGTGCAGGGCTGACGTGGCACTGCCGTAGACCAAGAACTCTGCCATGCAATACCCTGATGTACTACTCTTTGGGTAGTTACAAGAACTACATCACACGCCTCGAGAATACAATCACCAAGATGTGAGCACATACTGTAAAGTTTTAATGTAGTTTGCAAAATAACTTTTTTTTTTTGGAGCATGGATTTATTTATTATATTCAAATTGGTCCTTGAGACCCCAAGTGAATTTGTATGTTTTATGATAGCCTGGCTAATAAGCCGACTGTTGACTGTCATTCAGTCCAGAACAATGGGCCTTAGCTATGCACTGGAGGATTATGTTAATAATTTTGTCATTGAACAAGTCGATGAAAAGCTTAAGTTACATGCAACAATGTAAAGGTCCCAGTGTAAAAAACCTCATCTCGTTGTCATCGCCATTTCGGACAAGATAGACGTTAATGTTAGTTTAACAAGAGCCCTTTGGACAACCACAGTACAAAAACTAGATTATAAGAGACCAATGAACTCCCAGCAAACAAAGTTACATGATGAACAACGCAGCTAGGAGATAAAGTTGGGCAGAGACGTTGGCTAGCCCAAGCTAACTCTCGCTAACGTTAACGTTAGTTAAACATCACTTTAAACTGTGTGCTGATTGGTGAAACCGTACACAAACCGAGCTAGGTGGGTTGGGCCAGACTACGAGCTAAAATCTTTTAGCGGAAGTACGTAGGATAGCGTCGCAAGGCTAGTTTTATGATACCAAATGGCAAAAACAATCAGTTGAAAAATTGCTCATTTTAGTACGAGCTAAAATCTTTTAGCGGAAGTACGTAGGATAGCGTCGCAAGGCTAGTTTTATGATACCAAATGGCAAAAACAATCAGTTGAAAAATTGCTCATTTTATCTAGTACTCATCAACATTGTAGTGGTGGCTCTGCGTCACTTCGGGGAGATGTAGCTGTCTCTCACTAGCTATTACCATATGCACGGAGCAACAGACTATGTTAACTATTTTATCTTCAAGGGGGAAGCTTGTTAGGGTCAAGTCCTGCATTTGTTTTGTAAAAGGATACGATAAATGCAATGGAAATGACTGTTGAATATGAAAGATCCAGGTTTTGTAACCAGAAAATGCATATTTAGTGAAATAGGATGTATGCTTTTGACTAGAGTATCATTGACAACTTTTGGCTTTTGACACCTGGAAGAACGTGTGACGTCATGGTAAATTGTCATATTCAAAATCCAATTATTCAGAACGGGTCTTTTTCTATGTCAAGAAAAAAAAGGATACTGAGAAAAGACAAGAGACTGACATCCATAGCTACAAGCTACTGTAGCTGTAGTAAGTACTTTGAACTGCATGGTGCAAGAGAGCTGATTGGAATGTAGGCTAATGATCTCAACGCTAGATGGGAGTAATTCGGACACATTGTTAGTATATATTATAACATAGACTCAATGGGTCAAAATTGGCTCCTAAGAGGACAGAGTAACAAAACAACTGTTTTGCACAAAGTATACTGGTTACACCCTGAAAAAAAGGTTAGCTCAACTTGAAAATTCAAGGCAACTTACTGCACAGATTTTTTAGTTTAGTTAACCTGCAATAGACACTTAAGCTTCAGCTTTTCTGATGTATTATGTTTTTTTTATGTTCCCTTAGAAAAAATATGGACCATTGGATCAAGGGTGACTCACGTGTGATAAGAGTCCTTGCCTCTAATTCCACACTTGGTACATTTTTTTCTTCTTCTTCTGTGTATTTGTGTATTGTGCACCATGCCAATCAAAACACTCTACCCAGGAAACCCAGACAGCCATTGATTTTAGTATTGCCCACATACAGAATCAGAATCAGATTTATTGGCCAAGTATATTAATATATACAAGGAATTTGACTTTGGTATGTATTAGCCATAAATTCTGTACAAAGAGTAGAAAACTAATATACACATACTGTACAATTATTAGGCATATAATATAGACATACAGTACAGACCAAAAGTTTGGACACACCCCCTCATTCAATGTGATTCATTTATTTTCAGGGCAATTTATATTGTAGATTCTCACTAAAGGCATCAAAATTATGAATGAGCACATATGAAATTATATGCCTAACAAAAAAAGTGTGAGGTTATGACAAAATTTTGGACCTGAACCCGATCAAGATGGTTTGGGATGAGCTGGACCGCAGAGTGAAGGCAAAAGAGCCGACAAGTTCTTAGCATCTCTGGGAATGAATAACTCTTCAAGACAGTTGGAAAACCATTTCAGGTGACTACCTCTTGAAGCTCATCCAAAAAATAAAAAGAGGACAAAGCAGTTATCAAAACAAAAAAAGGATACTTAGATGAAACAAGAATATAAAACATGTTTTCAGTTATCTCGCACTTTTTTTTATTAAGTACATAATGCCACGTGTTCATTCATTCATGAAAATAAAGTAAATAATTTAATGGGAAAGTGTGTCCAAACTTTTGGTCTGTACTGTAACTGTACAATAGGCTCCAATATACATGAAGGCACACCAACAATATGTATCATGATCATGTTCGATGAGGAATTGTGGAATATCTTCACGATATCTCCCTTCAGAACGCCATTCTCTTCTCTGATTGGCTGCTAGGTGGCTGCTAGGTGGCCATTAATTCCAGATAACCGGCTACTTTGGAAGTAGTTCCAAAAAATAACTCATCTAATAACCGATTACCGTTCCATATGAATGCCTTTCAGAATGGTAACTATAACAACAATAAGCAACCTTGTAGATCTACTTTCAACTGAAAGTAGTACCCAAACCGAACAGGTTAGCTTCTTTTAAATTTGAGTTGCATATTTCTTTTACGTTTTATACGCTTCTTCAAATATAGAAGAGATAGATAGATACGGGAAATAAGCGGGATAACGACCTCCGAGGTGTCCAGTTATTCATTTATAATTGGCTTGGCGGAATAACTCCGGCGACACGCTGCGTCATGGATACTGCCATGATGTTGGCAAATTTTTTTACTCCCACCCTTGTCTTGTCACATAACGTTCTAAATGAACTTGATTGGTTATCGCCTTGCGAATATTCGACAAAAGCCCCACACAGGGCGATATTCGCCTCCCATTCATTTTCAATGGGAGGTAGGCAAAATTTTCGCTGTGTGGAAACCGGCCGTTCTGCCCACGTTTCACCACATTATAAATCATACAAGGTTTAACCATTTCCTAATTTAAATGTATGTGTTACATAAGTGGTGTGTTACTTAATTAACTTCTATGACCGGCCGTTCTGCCCACGTTTCACCACATTATAAATCATACAAGGTTTAACCATTTCCTAATTTAAATTTATGTGTTACATAACTGGTGTGTTACTTAATTAACTTCTATGATTTTGCCCCGCCCCCCCCATTGCTCTTAGGCATAAAAGTGTTCTGGTGGTCGCTTCACGTCAGAGTAACTCCATGATGATTTTCAAAGAAAAAAAAAATTAAAAAATCCAATTACACAAAGGCACTGTGGTCAATTCTCTCATATCCAAATCCCCAGTTTTTTTCCAAACTGGATGGACCCACCCAGATAAATTGCACTTCCACTCATCATGTCTATCTGTCTATCTGTCTATCTATCTATCTATCTATCTATCTATCTATCTCACCTTCAGGAGTGAGAGAGTTATGTAAACCTGGCATGCCCACACCAACACCAGCAGGGTTCTACCTGCAAGACATTTGGACATCCTTTGTGTGCGCCACCCACCACTTTGACACTGGAGACAAAACAAAGTGTCTGAAGGACAAGCACATCTACATCATGGGAGACTCAACTACTAGACAGTGGTTTGATTTCATCATCAAATCTGTCCCAAGTAAGACACACACACACACACACACACACACACACACACACACACACACACACACACGTGTGCACATCTTACTTGTGCATATTTATATTTAGGATTTTTTCAGTGATGAAGGTACTGTCATAAGACTGACATGACACTGTCATTAACTATGACATGACGATGTCAAGAATCTGTCATAAATTAAATAAACCTCTCATGACTTCTGACATACTCTAACCATGACAAATACTGGGTGACATTTAATGACAGAAGTCATGACAGGTGTATAAAGTTTATGACAGGTTCATGACAGTGTCATGTCATAGGTAATTACAGTGTCATGTTAGTCTTATGACGGTACCTTCAAGGTTAATTCCAGCATTTGCAAATGTAGTTATATGCTTAATAGTTCCATTGATGATTTATGCTTGCATGATAATATATTACCCCATACTTACATTACAGCTCTAAAACGCATGAACCAGCACACAGATGGCAGAAATGGGCCCCATATGGCTGTGGATGTGGAGAACAACATTGACCTGCACTACCGTTCACATGGTTTCCCCCGCAGCAGTCAAAGGGTACCAGAACTTGGCTGAATTGCACTACATTAGTAACCAGATAGACGACTTGGCCGGTGGGCAGCACGTTGTTGTCATTTTCCACATTGGGGTACACTTCACCACCTTCCCCATCTACTACTTTGCCTATCGGGTGTACCAAATCCGCCGCGCCGCCATAGACCTGCTGAGACGCGCACCTGATACCAAGATCATTCTCAAGACAGCCAACACAGGGCACAAGGTGAATACTAAAATGTGTGTGTCTGTGTGTATATGTTGCCTGTGTATGAATGTATCATTCTGTGTCTCTGTGTATATCTTGAGATTTTACAGGCGTCATTTTATTTCTGTGTGCACTTGTATGAATAACCATATTTAAGTAACCATATTTAAAGAAGGTAGGACTTGATCTCTATTTACATATAATTGTAAATGCCGAAAGAGTGTATATATATACATGAGTAAAAGCATTGTAGTTCTTATAGTATGCCAGAACAGGATTTGAAGTTGATCTACTCATTTCTCTAAGCTACTTATTTAAGTGGGATAACTTATGTTTATGGAATGCACGTACACAGAGGGAGAGAGAGATAAGCACAATGGATGCCATACCAGAGCTTATTCACTCCAAAGCGCAAGATAGGCATAACACTTCATAACACTTTAAACTCTAATTGGCAATAGCCTAAATGAGCAAGATTATCGTCATTAGCACCCGTTTTGCTGGAGGCTGAGCATCCCAGCGGACATTTGGATATCAATTTGAAGTAAAATTGACATCAAACATCGACATCAAATTGACGCCTGCATTAGGTGAAAAGTGAAAGATGAATCGATGTCAAAATGTCACTATCAATTTTACATCATTCTATTGATGTCAAAATTAGGTTGAATTATCAACATCAATGAGACATCATTCTATTGATGTCCAAATTGTGTCATAATGAGGTGAAACGTGAAAGTCAACTCGACATCAAAATGTCAACATCAATTTGACATCATTGCACTGATCTCAAAATAGTATCAACATCTGATGTCAAAATTAGGTGAAAAGTGAAAGTCAAGTTGATGTCAAAATGTCAATATCAATTTTACATAATTTTATTAATGTCAAACGTTAAAATTTCAACATCAATTTGATATTGTTGGATTAATATCAAAATAAGGTCATTTTTCAATGCCAATGTCTGGATTGAAGTGAAAGTCAAATTGACATTCAAATGGCAACATCAATTTGACATTATTCTACTGATGTCAACATTGATTGAGACTGCCAATATTAATTTGACAACATTCAATTCATATCAAAATTGGTTTAAGTTTACATTAAATATGTCAGTGTCAATTCTATATAATGACATGAATGGCTAATGAATGACATGAATGGCTAGAGAAGAAGGGGCGTGTTTTTGCACACATTTTGTGTGGATAGGGCTCTAAGAGTTAGCAATTTCACAAAACCTGACACTCTGGAACTGGAGATGGGCTAGGGATTCGCAAGGGGAAGGGGAGTGTGGAGTGCATTCTAGGAGTTGTAGGCTTTCAAAAGTAGTTTTCTACCTTCTAGATATTTAGCATGGAGTCAAAATCTTGTTTACTAAACATCAAACTGGATATCCTTTTAATGTCAGTTTGATATCGATATGATGCTTTGTTTGGGACATTTATTTGACAACATTTTATTGTCAGCCTTATTGACCTTATGCTTATTAGAGCAATGACTGGATGTTGTAATGGTAAAATCCTAATCCTAGATATTTAACATGGAATCAAAATCTTGATAAACCCTAAATGTCAAATTGACTTTGACTACAATTCACTGGACATCATTTTCATGTCATTTAGATATTGATATGATGCTTTGTTAAGGACATCAATTTGATACAATTTCCATGTCAGCTCTATTGACCTTATGCTTAATAGAGGAGGGGCAGTATGTTGTTTTGAAACCTTTTTTATAGATGTGATGTTAAAATCCTAATGAAATTGTAGATATTTCATATGGAGTCAAAATGTTGATAAATCCTAAATATCAAATTGATGTTGACTACAAATCCATTTACATAATTTTGATAACATTTAGATATCGATATGATGCTTTGTTACTGACATCAATTTGATATTATTTTAATGTCCACATTATTGACCTTAGGCTTAATAGAACAGTGACTGGATGTTGTAATGCAACCTCTTTACAGGCCACAACTGGTGACTTTGAGATCCTAATGAAATTATAGATATTTAGGATGGAGCCAAAATCTTGATCAATACTAAACATCATATGGATGTGTACTACAAATTCCTGGACATCATTTTGATATCAGCTTGATATCGATATGAAGCTTTATGTAGGACATCAAAATAATGTTATTCTAATATAAAATGTATTGACCTTATGCTTAATAGGACAGTGACTGATGTTGTAATGAAACCTCTTTACAGACAATAACTTGAGATGTTAAAAACCTATTGAAAATGTAAATATTTAATATGGAGTCAAAATCTTGATAAATCATAAACGTTAAATTGACATTGACAGCAAATTTCTGGACATCAATTTTATATCATTTTAATATCAAGAAGATGCTTTGGTTCAGGACATCAAATTGATGTCAATTTAATGACAATTGAAGCTTAAAAATCAGTAATTGGATTTTTTAACAAACCCTTGTGAGACCTCTTAACATGCCTTAACTTATGATGTTGACATCTTCATGAAATAATGTATATTTCATATGGAGTCAAAATCTTGATGATCTAAACATCAAAATACGTCAAAATGCCCACTGGGAAAGATGCACAGTTTATCTTTATCTAACAAGGAGCAGAATAAATGCTCTGCACCCATGTGATCTTTCACTTGCGAGAGAGTGAAGTAGTTGGTAATATCTCAAGAAACCAGGCAGAAAGTTGCGTGAAAGATGCGGCTATTAATTGCAGGCCACAATGGTTTTGCAGGGATTGACTGAATTTGCATTGATGTTGCAAATTGCAACATTGCGTAATCCTGGATGATCAGCTAAGATAAACATTGAGTGAGGCAGTGTGTGTGTGTTTGTGTGTGTGTGTGTCCCTTTGATATGTAGTATTTCTCCTGAAGTGTATGTGTGTGTGTGTGTGTGTGTGTGTGTGTGTGTGTGTGTGTGTGTGTGTGTGTGTGTGTGTGTGTGTGTTTTATAGGATATCTCCCGCACTGACTGGCTAGTCATGCAGCTTGATCAAATCCTGAGAGAAACATTCCGTGATGTGGGAATCTACATCCTGGATGTGTGGCAGATGACTTCCTGTCACTATAGCAAAGAAAACATCCATCCTGGCCCAGTCATCATCAAGAATGAAGTCGACATTCTTTTCTCTTTTATCTGCCCAAGTGAGAGAGACATGTACACTGATCCCTCCACTACAACAGTCTCTGGCCCAGTCTCAATGTCTTCCGTTACTGACTCACAGACTTACACACGCAATCACACTGTTTGAAAGGAGCGTCCCATAAGTGAGCCTTGAGCAGCAAGTTATGGCAAATTTTCACCTGAGTAAAAAAAAAAAAAGAATTGTGTGTGTATGAATTCAAGGTCATGTCTTCATGATTTGCCAACTCCTCTCACCCCCTCTATCAGACAGTGACTGCACACAGCAGTTACATTTGTAGCATCCAGCTATTATAGGCCTTTATTCCATCTGCTATTTGGCTGTAGAACATTGCTGTTATGAAATGCTGCATTATAATATATTATTATTATTATTATTATTTTCTATCAGGCATGTTGCGTTAGATGTGTGTGTGCAGTGTGTGTGTGTGTTTATTGTGTCTGTTTATTTCCAAAGTTCATATGATGTTGTTTTATGACTAAGCTTCAGGCACAAAGGTAGGCTAATAAAACACTATCGTATGATCGATTGAGGTGATATTCCCCTGAAGGTTTTATAAAGTTTTTGTTTGACAGACAGTTGGCAACCAAGGTTTTAAGTTCAGCAGCACATTCATAATAAGCACAATGTAAAATACAGAGATTAAATAACAAAGGAAACAACGTCATAGTCTACAAATGTAGGCAACCATGTGTGAATGGAATGTAAGATTGATGAGCTCAGCCACCTTTTAGGCTATGGGAAGAGTTTGGTTTTAGCGACCAGTTGCCTGCGGTGTCTGTATGATGGAAGAAGCTATGACTTTCAGATCAGTGTAGCACTGGTATAAAAAAGACAATAGTTTCTTATTCTTTATTTTTGCTTAAAAAGATTCTTATTGGAATATAATGGCCAAAAATGTTTAGTGATAAAGACTTTTCCAACTCTCTGAATGCTTAGATAAAGTGTTTAATTCTTCCTTTCAAAGCTTATTTAATAAAGGCTCACTAAAGAATGCTTTAAAAGGAATGTCCCCACAATTCTTTGTGCCAGGAACCAGAGAGGGTTGAGCCCTATCATAATTATTCTCTATTTATGTGCCGTTCTGCTTTACTTCACAGTCACAGTAGTCATTTGATTGATAAATGAATAGCATTTTACTGTCAGTTCCATTACATTTACAAGACATACAAGGAATTGAAATTGCGTTCCTCACTATCCCAACAGTGAAATACACAGACAAGGCATTCATTATGACAATGACAATGGCAAGGCATACTTCATGACAATGGCAATGACAGACACAGCAAGGCAAGGTAGGATAGGAGAGGCCGCTGCACGTTAGTGTGCCATCTAGTAGTTTGGCAGAAAAGTTGGAAAGAAACACATGAGGTGAGATGAGGAAAACAACTACAATCGCTAGACTGTGCTCCAGAGGGACCCTGACAGGGTCACAGGCAGAGTCAGTCAGCAGGTGATTTGTGATTGGGGGGTTGGAGTGAGGGAGGAAAGAGAGTCATGTTGCACTACCTGTGTGAAGCTGGCCCCCCTCAAACCTCAAATGCTGAAATAACACTGCAGTTTGTTTGTGCTGGTTTGTGCTGTAAATATTTTCGTTTGTGCTATTAAAGCTTTTGAGTAATTTAGAAACACATTTTCAATACAAACGAATAGTGTTTTTTCAGTATTTTGGGTTTGAGGAGGGTGGGCAGCCTCAGGCATGTCCGATAGAGACTGTTTGGAGTGATTTGGAAGTGGAGGGGGGCTGCGTGACGTCACATGTCCGAAAATGTATTTTTAAATTACTCAAAAGTGTTAATAGCACAAACGAAAATATTTGCAGCACAAACCAGCACAAACGAACTGCAGTGTTATTTCAGCATTTTGGGTTTGAGGGGGGGCCAGCTTCACACAGCTTGTTGCACTGACTGGTCTTCTGGAGGAGTTGTTAGTCAGCAGCAGGCTTGGCCAAGGCACTGATTGATTGTATTGCCTTGCACGTGCAGTAACAATAAAAATTATTTTCATGACATTTCCTTATGAAAAATTGTATTAAACAAAAAAGTGCCGAAAAGAATACAGAACAGAAGTTGGGTAACAAACATTTCGGGACTAGCCAGTTGGGAACACTGATGATGGGCTAGTCCCGACACGTTTGTTACCTAACATTTGTTCTGTATTCTTTTCAGCACTTTTTTGTTTAATACAATTTTTCATAAGATTGAGCTGCTGTTGTGTGCGGCCTGCCTTTCTCTTCTTCACTTGTACGGATTTATTTGGAAGTTACGCACCAAGCAAGACAACACCTTTAAGACAAAGGCAAGGACACCACTCTCCCTCTCTACACATGACATTTCCTTGCCTCACCTTTGTACCTATTTCAAAGTAGCACTCAGAATTCTATGAGTGAAGTAAACAGTCACTGTAGGCTACTCCTGCTTTCAGACTCTGTGCTTAGCAAAAGCTAGATAATGGCTGAGACTCTTTCTATGCAGGAAGAATCTTTCACATGTCCGGTCTGTCTGGAGCAGCTGAAGGATCCAGTGACTATTCCCTGTGGACATAATTTCTGTATGAGGTGCATTAATGGCTGCTGGGATCAGGAAGATAGGAAAGGGATCTGCACTTGTCCTCTGTGCAAAATCACCTTCAGTCCCAGACCGGTCCTCTGCAAGAACCCTTTGATTGCCGAAATGGTAAAGAAATTTAATCAGACATACATCAAAGGCATTTCTACTGCTCAGTCTTATGCCAATCCTGGAGATGTTCAGTGTGATGTCTGCACTGGGAGAAAACTCAAAGCCACAAAGTCCTGTCTGACTTGTCTGCTATCCTACTGTAAGATACATATACAACGTCATGATGAACTTTTTGTTGGGAAAAGCCACAATGTGGTAAATGCCACTTGTCAGCTACAGGAGAAAATGTGCTCTGAACACGGAAAACCATTTGAAGTGTTCTGTCGCACCGATCAGAAGTGTATCTGCTATCAATGTTTGATGGAAAATCACAATGGCCATAACACTGTGTCAGCTGCAGCAGAGAGAACTGAGAAACAGGTAAGGATCTAGCATGGAATAATAGTAGGCCTAGTAGTAGTAGTAGTAGTAGTAGTAGTAGCCTATACAGTAGGTAGCAGTTAAAAGACTTAATATTGAATAAGAAGTAATATTGAATACAAATTTCACTATTCTTACTCTTCAAAAACAAAATAATGTCAGCACCATAAATCCCCATGTAATTTGTGTAATCAAATTTTCTGTGGGCATTTGGGGACACTTTAATTTGGAATATATGCAGTAGGCCTAGTCACAAAATAAATCCTTAATTTTAAGATCACAAAATCGCCAAAAAAAAAAAAAAAAAAAAAAAAGAGTAGGGACTGTAGCCTACTGGCAATTTTCACAAAAATACAAATATGTTGGGGGGCCTTGAAGGAAAATCTGATACGTTTGGAAAAAGTCTGAAAAGGTTTGGAATTACTAGTTGACAAAGGGCCAAGCACTCTGAAAATGCATGCACCTGAAATTCCTTTAGTTTAATTGCTCAATATCCTTTTGTCTTATCTTGTTCAATCTTGACATAAATGTCTTTTCATTGAACCTTAGTATGATCAAGGTGGAATGGATGGCAGACTCACCGCCACAAGTTCTAGACATTTTTTTGTGTGAATTGGCCACTTTTAAAATTAGATCAAAGTCGAGAAGATTGTTTCAAGAGACGAATTCTGTGACCTGTGTGAAAACTGCCCTTTCAGATGTCTGAGAGAGACCAGCCGATAGTTCCCCACTTGAGTGGGAGCAAGAGACGATTTTTTGAGAAATGGTGTTACCTGAGCCTGTTTGAAAGCAGTAGGAAATCTTCCTAATGTCAGTGAAGAGTTAATCGTGAATTAATATGTCAGCTTCTGTGACAGCGGGAGCTGTGGATTGCAGGAGGTTGGTTGGAATATGGTCTAGTGGACTAGTAGTAGGAGGGCTACTGGAGTTTAGACACATTGCTATCAGTGAGAGGGGTGAATGAAGAAAATTATGCAGTATTGACACTATAGCCAGCGCAGATATGGGCTTGGTTAGTACCTGGATGGGAGACCACTGGGGAAAACTGGGGTGCTGCTGGAAGTGGTGTTGGTGGGTGGCCAGAAGGTGGCTCTCTTCCCTTTGGCCTAAGATCAATCCCAATGCCCCAGTGCAGTGACGGGGACACTGTGCCGTAGGAGAGGCCGTCTTTCGGATGAGACTTTAAATCAAGGTCCTGACTCTCGGTGGTCATAAAAGAGTAGGGAGTTCCCCAGTGTCCTGACTAAAGTCCTAACCTGCCTCATTCAATCTTGCCCCCTTAATCATTCTCCCACTGTAATTGGCTCATTCATCCCTTCCTTCCTGTCCATTCCCTCACTCTCCACCTCAAGCTGGGCTTCCAAAGCGCTGTAACAGTGCATTACGTAAAATGTAACATAAACGATGTGGGGGTTAACATACTATTGTCTTACGTCAGTGCAGCAACAATGGAAGTCTGGAGGGCCATTCTGCTCGTGGTGTCAGTCAAGGAAATAGCTGAACTGAACAACAACCTCAGTAGTTTAAATGCATCATTGTTAGGAATATTACAAAATTGTAATATTAGCCTACCACTGCTTTTGCTGTTACCAGAGGACAATCCAACACAAAATGAGTTTGTTATATTTAGCACTAGCGCTTTAAATTTCAGAGCTTTCAATATACCTACATGCTGATTGGTGAACATCTCTGACACACCAGATAACAAGAGTGAACTACCTCAGAAGCATGTTGTGCACCGGTGTGGAGCGTAACGGACAAACTTATCATTCAATTAGGCTAATGTTGCACATCGGTACAAAACGTTATGCTATTGAATGGACCCCTGGTGTGTGGTGAGTGTTCTGGCGCCGACTGTGGGTTGCAACCGTGATGGCTGCTGTGCACCACCCAGGTGGCTGCTACACATTGGTGGTGGTTAGTGAGGTCCCCCTCCTCCTCTATAAAGCGCTTTGGATCAACTAAGTTGTGTTAAAACGCGCTGTATAAATACACTTGACTTGACTTTTGCATGCTGGGTTAGTGCAGTTCAGTAAACTGTCTGCTGATTATGGCTGCATTGTAGTGAAAAAAGAAGCTAACTGTCTGCTGTTAGGTTGGTAAGGGTGGTGGCTGTGGATGATTGAGTAGACTTTTAAAGATTGTGAATAGTTTCAATTGCATTGTGAATTTTGTCACTGTAGGAAGCCTTCACAGCAGTGATCCTTGATGAAAAGAATGACAGTAGTGACTGGAATGAAATCAGAAGAATTTTTCATACAAATGGCTAAGAGTCCCTAAAATGTCTTCTGTTTGAAATTACTCTCAAACGTGTCTTTAAAACTGCTCCAATTTTGTCCTCTTTAAAAAATTTTGTCACAGTAGACTATTGACACTACTGGTATATGTTAGCCTGGCGAATGCCAAACTAAAATCAGCCGTTTATTGGGCGCTACGAATGTCTATCAGAGCTTCTGTACATACCTCGGAGCCAATACCAGAGCCACCACGTGACGTAAAATGCAATCGAGGGCCGTACAAATCCCTTTTTGTTCTGCGATTGGATACCGAAAGTAGGTGAGAAAAACGGCCATGGTCACCATGCTGCTCTGCAGAGTGAAATGAAATAAGCGAGCAAAGGAGCATGGGAACTCCCAGGCTAGGTATATGGGTGGCCTTATGGACAAATTTGGCAACCCATGTTTCAATGTACCATACTCCCATAGGCTCTAGTTGTGGTGGCCCAAAGGAAAATCCAGCAGAGGACCCAGGAGATTGAGAAGAAGGTGCAGGAGATGAAAACAGCTGTGGATGTACTCAAGGTGAGTTGGCCTACATGCAAGAGTATGACAACAAATGGCTGGTGGAAAAGCTATTTTAGAGCACAGTGATCATAGTTGCTTAGGATGTGTGTGTGTGTGTGCCTGTCCTATCAGAGCTCTGCACAGACAGCAGTGGACTACAGTGAGAGGATCTTTACAGAGATGATCCGCTCCATTGAGAGAAGGCGCTCTGAGGTAAAACAGCTGATCAGAGCTCAGGAGAAGGCTGAGGTGAGTCGGGCTGAAGGACTCCTGAAGCAACTGGAGAAGGAGATTTCTGAGCTGAAGAGGAGAGATGCTGAGCTGCAGCAGCTTTCACTAACAGAGGATCACATCCATGTACTCAAGGTACTGGATTATCACAAAAAAACACTACTATTACACATATCAATATCATAAAATCAACATTATTATGCTTAGCGGCCGTTCACACTGACACTTCTTACACTCACACTGACACGCTTACTCCAGTCCAATGGCATACAATCCTCATTCATAAATTCTTGTTATAAGAGTAATTTTGATTATTTTCAGATTAAAGGACAAGTTTGATCAATTTCACAAAAGTTAGTCCTCAAGCTTCTCAAGCCCAGGGGTGAAAGGAAGCCTATACACACTTATACTAAGTATAGATATAAGATTGACAGGTGGTACATAGTAGTGGTAAGAAAAGAGGGTTTCGGCAAAGATTTTTTTTTTTTTTTTTTTTTTTTTTAAGAAGTCACATGCACTGATTGAGTAAAAACACATCTACCACCAATTTGCCATCAGAAATGAGTGATATTCTGCTCATCTAATGCTGAAGCCAAGCCAAGGAATTTATTTTTGCAGGTTGGGATGTTTGGGGAGTGGAGTCTGCTGCTTGCCATGCTCCATACATCCATACATACCATAGGCCCTAGATAACACATAGGCCCACTAAAAAGTGTTTCCTTTTTTCTCGTAAGAATAACGTAAAGTTATAAAAAATAAAGTTGTAGTACAGGTAAGAAATTTGACTACAATTACTTTCACCCCTGCTCAAGACTTGTCAGTACCAAAAACGATCAAACTCACTTCGTTTCTTGAGTGGAGAATTAGCACTGACTGCAAACCCATGGGGGCAAAACTTTCCATCTGCTAACCCTTGTTTTGGGTCATTTACAACTCACCAAGTGGTCTGTAGTGTTCACTGATATACTGACACAAATATCTCTGCGAAGTAGGACTTCTAGCAGGTTTCATTGTAGTTTTGGTCCAACCACATTGACTGCTGGGAAGTAATATGTGCTACACAAGAAATTCAAATCAATGCTTGAACCTGCCAGTCATATTCAAAGTCATATTTGGCAGTGATATTTATGTCAGCATAGTAGTGAACACTACAGATTACTCAGTCGTATACACTACAATTCTATGTTGTAAGGTGTGTAATGATGTTGCACAGCTTTAAACACAGATTAAAGTTGTGTCCCCCTGGGTTAGCGGTTAGCGCTAATTCTCTGTTCAAGGAAACATAGTGAATTGGACCAATGTGTCTCACATCTTGACTGTACTGATAGGTCTCAAACAGCTTGACCAATAGAGCTTTTGTTTGAAATTGACCAAAGTTGACTAGACAGAACAAACACAGAAAATATTTCGGTTTATCGGATACACATTAATATTTTTTAATATTTTGTATATATGCAGAATTTCCAGTCAGCCATAACTCCACCTCAGTGTAAAGACTTTACCAGCTTTACTATCAACCAAAGCCTCTCATTAGAGGCTGTGAAGAAATCAATCTCTACACTCAAGGAGAAGGTTGAGGATTTGTGTACGCAGGAGATTAAGAACGTATCTGCAGCAGGTATATTTTCCCCCTGATCATGGTGACGTCAATATGATTATTTACAAATATGGTTATGTAACATTAAAAACTAAGAAGCTGGAAAATTTTGTCAGTCCCTGCACAAACTCCTGGCTGAATGGCCAGAGTTTTTCTCTGCAGAGAAAAGCCTTTTCTTCACAGCGCTATGCATTATGTACGTGTGTACTTTGCTGGCACATGTGGACAAAAGAAATTATGGCATTTTGTGAAATGTAAAATGTGTGAAATGTGTAATGTCTGTAGCTAGCTTCGCCCTGATCGTTGCTGAGTCCTTCGAGAGCATTTGCTGATTTTAGGTGTCAACACAAGAAATAGTGGGATTTTCCACCACAATGGGTTCACTATACATTTGGCTGATTTAAGATAATAGGCCTACTGTGAAGTTCAAGGCCAACCGTTCCCTGAACAATGTTGATATTGAGCCTGTAACAAATTACTAATACCTGGTGTATTTGGTGAGTAGTTAATCTCCGCATGACCCCAGCATTCAGAAACACAACGCTATCACTCATTAGCTCAAATCAAATCTAATCAAATTTTATTTGTCACATACAATTATATAGTAAAAACTGTAGTGAAATGCTTGGTCCACTGACTCCAATGACTGTGTGCTTCAATGTAAAAACAAAACAATAGTAATAATAATAATAATAATAATAAATATATAAATATATATAAAATAATAATAATAATAATAATAATAATAATAATTTAAGTATATACAAAAATTGCTGTTAGGCTACGCTTTGTGATCCTCATTCAAAGTCCGAATGGCTTGAGGATAGAAACTTTTCCTCAGTCTCTCTGTTCTGACTTTCATACACCTGTAGCGCTTCCCAGATCTCAGCACAGAGAAGAGGCTATGGTTTGGATGGCTGGAGTCCTTTATTATCTTCTCTGCTCTGGATCTGCATCTCCTGGCATAGATGGTATCAAGCTTAGGTAGTGTAGTCCTTATGGAGCGTTCTGCTGATCTCACCACCCTTTGTAGAGCTTTACGTTCTTGCTGTGTGCTGTTTCCATACCAAGCAGTCAAATTCCCTGTGAGAATGCTTTCAATAGTGCCACTGTACAAGTTTTTTAGCAGATGTTGCGATAGCTTAAACTTCTTGAGACGTCTCAGATGGAAAAGACGCTGCTGTGCCTTCTTCACAAGGGAATTCGTATGCGTGGTCCATGTTAGGTGTTCAGTCATATGGACACCAAGATACTTAAAGCTTATAGCATATATTTAGTGTCATCCCAGTTGGTGACTCTATGGGCAGAAAGTGTCATTAAGTGATCGTTAAAAAGCAATTATCATTAAGAAACAGAATTTTTGGGTCCCCTGGTCTAGCGATTCTGGAGGACTTGTGTATCAAATACAATAAAGGTCAATTAAGAAAACAGTTTATGAACTAGTATGAACAGGCTTACGATTGGAATGGCGGACCATATTGATAGCATGCAAATCAATACATTTTCTACACCATTAGAGACTGACATTTAAAATATATGCTATCAATATGTTCAGCCATTCCAATCGTAAACCTGTTTGTAGCTGATAGGCTAATAGCGGCATATTTTTGAATGCTGGGGTCGTGCGGAGGTGGACTATGCCAAAAGTCTGCATTGGTATTATGTTTTGACATATTCTAATACAAAATCACACCAAATATCTCCTTTAATGCTGAGTCAATCTTACTTCAAGGAGACAGCTGGATCATATGGCCCTATGGGCTTATTTCACACCTCAACATTCCGACACTCCATGGTAGTAAACTGAACATTCTTTTTAATTCATTTTTTGGGGGAAAAATTCAATTTTAGAATCTTGGAATGTTCAGGTGTGAAATAAGCCTATAGCACTCTCTTCAGCGTCACACAGTGCTTTTTATTTTGTCATTAGGGAAATGCCCACATCAGTTTATTATTAGCTGCCTTGGCAGACTGCTGCAACTGTGATAACTCAGGCCAGCTAGTGTAATTCGGCTAGTTGGTGGCAACCCTATCCTTCAAGAATGCTTCTAACCAGTCAGAAGCTTGGGCTTTTCAGCTCAGTGGTTAGAACATTTGATTCCCATGCCGTGGGTTTGTTGTAGTTGACAGGTTGTCAGGTTTGAAACCCATGTGCGGAACAGTCTGACATCGGCTACATTGGTGCTGTGACTCAGATGGGAGATAGGATATACAGGGGTGAGTGGAACGAATGCCAAATAGCTTAGCTGGAGGCAATACGTGTATATCTCACAACTCTATCCTCCAATAATGCTTCTATAACTGCTGACTTGGAAGCCTGGACTTTTCAGCTCAGTGATTAAGTTGGACTCTGTTGAGGATGACGGGGTGGTTGGTTCGAGACCTGTGTGCGGTGTGGACCAACCTGGCTACACGAACACCAATATCTTTCAGTTTTTGACAGCTGATAGTACTCAACGACATTTAGCAATTATGTAGGTCCAGATGAGCAGATGTTCTCTTTTCATAAAAAGTGAATGATGGCAGCATATGGATTTGCACAATGTTTGTTTGGTTAAACTGCAATTTCTGTTTCAGCGTCTGATGTCCATGTTGTATTTGTTGAGCCAGTAACCAGAGATGAGTTTTTAAAGTGTAAGTCTTACGCATTTGCGTACACACACACACACACACACACACACACACACACACACACACACACACACACACACACTTGCAAGCAGAGCCTACACACTTCTCAACATATTGAAATAATTTCAAACTAACACAGCTATTTTTGCACACTAATGTCAAAATAAATCAGAATGTTTTTTCATCGTCTCCCTTATCAGACTCCTGTCACTTCACACTGGATCCAAACACAGCACATGGACTTCTCCATCTGTCAGAGGGGAACAGGAGGGTGGAGAGGAGAGCTGAGCTCCAGTCATATCCTGATCATCCAGAGAGATTTGATAGGTGCTCGCAGGTGCTGTGTAAGGAAGGTGTGTTTGGACGCTGCTACTGGGAGGTTGAATGGAGTGGAGATGTTGTTTATATAGCAGTCTCATATAAAAGCATCAGCAGGAAAGGAGAGGGTAAAGAGTGTTGGTTTGGACGAAACACTCAGTCCTGGAGACTTGGCCTCTGCAGCTCCAGCTCCTCATTCTGGTACAATAACACAGAGACTAAACTCCCTCTAGTGGCCAGCTCCAGAATAGGAGTGTATGTGGATCACAGGGCAGGAACTCTGGCCTTCTACAACATCTCTGACACAATGACCCTCCTGCACAGAGTCCAGACCACCTTCACACAAGCAATCCACCCTGGGTTTTACATCTGTTATAAATCTTCACTCAAGATAATATCTTGAATACAGAATCTTCTGATGGGCAAAATAATGTATCTTTTATGTCTTATTTATGCTTAATGGAAATCTAATGTCCAAAACCTTAAATACAATACAAAACCTTTAGCTCAGCAAGAGCAGGGGGCACAAATTAGATGATAATTCTGAAGAATTTCTATGCAACAGTCATTATGTAATGTGAAATAAATAACGTATTTTAGAAATTGTGCACGTAAGTAAACATTCACACAATATAATTTACTGACAGAAGTGTGATTTTGAAGTCAAAGTAGTCCATGAAGTTGTCCATGAATTTGAAATACAATGAATTACTGTTTTGCACCCAATGTTATTGTTAAAATCCAACACAATTACAGTAGGCTATCTGGCATGATGTTCCAGAGAGAAAAAATGAATATTAAAATCAATGTTTCGGGAGTCCAAAATTATTTTCTGTCACAGGGCCCACAATTTCTAGTGGCGCCCCTGGTTCTGTGCCACTCCACTGTCTGTGTTCCATTTCCACTAGGGGGTGGTGTTTCAAATCAAATCAAATACATTTTTATTTGTCACATACAATTACACATAGTAAAAACTGTAATGAAATGCTTGGTCCACTGACTCCAATGACTGTGTGCTTCAACATAAAAACAAAACAATAATAATAATACATATGAAAAAAAGTATATACAAGAATTGCTGTTAGGCTATGCTTTGTGATGTAGGCCTATTAGGCTACACCTAGGCTATGCTTTGGTATAAAGCTACTGTATGCCCTAAACACAGAGCATAGGATTTATATGTTTTAGTTACATCCTGGCACAAACCTCATGCCACAGAATGTTCCTTTACATAATACAGTATATAGAACATTAGAATTGTATAGTCCAAAGAAATACCGTTTGGGGGGCCCAATGTAAGGTGGAAGAAGACATGTGCAAGGTCTCTCTGAAAGAGTGAATAGAGGGAATCTGGGGGACCAGGCAAGTTCTGTACAACAAAGGCTGAGTGGCATTATATCAATTTGATACCACTGTGGTGAAGCAGCCCCATCTAGTGGCTAAAGTGAGTTTAGAGTTGTTGCAATATGCATGAATATTCATGAGACAAACCTGTTGAATATTAAATATTATAACTGATAAGCCAAACGCAACACATTTGCTAAAGTTTAAGCAAGGTGAGTAAGCAGTCTGGTCTGGGCACATTCAAGTGAATCCCAGTCAACATAATGAAAGTTTCTCAAGGGTATTTTATACTGGACTATGAGCACAGTTGAGACAAGAACACCTTGTGTTAAGAGTTTTGTAGAGAATTATTAAAGATTACGCCTTTATTTTTGTCTACTTTTCAGTTAAAGTCTGATTTTCAGTCAGTTTTGTCTGATTTTCAGCTAGGCTAGATTCTGTCTACTTTGAACATTATAACAAACTGACTATTGTAACTTTATCATTTTAGTTGCCATGAATAGTCAGAGTCTACGGTATTGCATTGGGATTTTGTTTCTTGGATTGTTTATCACGGTGAGTAGATATTTTTGTTTTGATAGTTTTTTGTCATTTTAAGGACTGCAATGATGCATGAAAGAATCAAAATCATAATAGCCTACAAATGTAACAATTGCAGAGTGATCTAAAATTTACTCAGAAGTTTAAGTAGCATGACCCTGCCTGCTTTTATATCAGCTCATGATGTGTAGCTTATTTGTGATTTATTCTATTTCAAGCCCTTTCCCACCTGAATATCTGGTTCATTGCTGATTGACAAGGACAGAGTTATAGGCTAGTTAGGGTATGACTTGGGGATAAATCAATTTAAACAGCCTATATCCTTCCCCTGTGTGGAAAATGTGTTTATTCAAATGTCATAGATGTTCATTACAAGTCAATTAATTGTAAAAAAAAAAAAAAAAAAAAAACAGCAACAACATTAAAACATAATTTTGAGCTGGCTTGATAAATTCATGTGTAAAGTTCACATTCACTCATTTCACTTGACATGGCAAGTCTGAGGCAATATAAAATGCACAGTTTCAGCATCAGACATCTGTGACTTTGAAACTAAGTCATGAAATGATTCAAATAATAAAAAAGAAAACACTACAATATCCATATTATGACTGACTTTCAGCAAAGCCATAATTGTCATAATGCATATTGCTGCTATCATAAAATCACCAGACTGCAAGACTGTGTACTTTGTAGGAAGGTAAACGGGAGGGAGGTGCTTTGTTTTTGTTTTTTGCCACATTTGTTTTGTTGATATTTTAAAATACAGAAGCAATAATTTAAACATGTCAGGCTCTTTTTGTTCACAGAAAGACCATAATAAAATACAGAATACAGATTTAAGCACAAAGGTACCATACACAAAATGCCAGACAATGTATTTCTAAAGGAGTTTAATTAGGATGATGACACTTTTTTTGTGTCAAGTGCAAGTAAACAAGATCTGAGGTCGATCCTCTCCTTTTTATATAAAATATTAAAGTGACGGTGTGAGATTGAAGGTGGAGTTTCTATAAGTGTAAAGCCTGTCTGATCTGGATGAATTAGTCTCCCTAGTAGCGGATTGAGTCTGTTAGAGATTACTTTAGCAAGTACCTTTCCATCAACATTCACCAATATTCAAAGAACCTCTGTTGCGTAGCAAAGCCTGACTGAATTTGACTGTATTTCTATTTTAATGTTGCAATTTTTCTATGAAGAGCCAAAGATGGGTATTTAGCATTTCCTTTGATCTGTTCCTCCAAAATCTTTTTTTTTTTTGGCTATATTTTTTCCTCCTTGACACTTCAAATGATATTACTCTAGAACCTACCCCTTATGAAAGTTTTAAATGCTTTACAGAAGACTGAAGGGAAGTCCCCAGAGATGTCATACTTCTCAACATACAAGGAGATTTGATCTGCTAAAAGAACAAGAAAAATTTGGATCTGCAAGAAAATACCAGTGCAATGCAGCACAACAATAGCATAGGCTTTTAGGGCTGATCCAATCTTGTAATTCAAGATTGGATCAGCCCTTGAATGTAAACAAATCTCCAGCAAGCATTTGCTTCTCAATACAGTCTAGACTATTATCAGGTTTAGAAAAGACATGTAAATGACACCCTAGCTGTCAAATCTAGTTAGGAGCTATTGTGTTTGTGTTCAAACCATATCTCACAACCAGAAATATTATCTTAATGTAGCGTTAAACTATGAGCAACAAGCAACCTTTTCTTTTATAGTCACGTAGTCAGGCTAAAATGTAAGCCTATACATGTCAACAATGAAATGTCATGTTTTCACTTTTTTAAATCCTCAGCCAATTTGCTTTAAAATATCATCAAGGTGTGTATGGGTGTGCACACAGAAAACAAAAGGCACCATGGCATGTATAGATGGCACCATGGCATGTAGTTGTATAGACAACCCTAATGTGGGTGCGGTGGATTTGCAGACAACTGACATTTGCAACAACTGACAGTTGGTCTTTTTTTGTCATTTTATTTGTAAGGGACCATGTACAGTTTTTAACATAAATGTTTCCATTTGATGCACTGTACCAGAGTTAGCCTTAGGCTAATTTACATCTGGAGTCAATTTAAGCCTGACCCTGCCTGCTTTTATATCAGCTCATGATGTGTAGCCTATTTGTGATTTATTCTATTTCAAGCCCTTTCCCACCTGAATTTCTGGTTCTTTGCTGATTGACAAGGACAGAGTTATAGGCTAGTTAGGGTATGACTTGGGGATAAATCAATTTAAACAGCCTATATCCTTCCCCTGTGTGGAAAATGTGTTTATTCAAATGTCATAGATGTTCATTACAAGTCAATTAATTGTAAAAAAAAAACAACAACAACAAAAAAAAAAACAGCAACAACATTAAAACATAATTTTGAGCTGTCTTGATAAATTCATGTGTAAAGTTCACATTCACTCATTTCACTTGACATGGCGAGTCTGAGGCAATAGAAAATGCACAGTTTCAGCATCAGACATCTGTGACTTTGAAACTAAGTCATGAAATGATTCAAATAAAAAAAGAAAACACTACAATATCCATATTATGACTGACTTTCAGCAATGCCGTAATGTCATAATTGTCATAATGCATATTGCTGCTATCATAAAATCACCAGACTGCAAGACTGTGTACTTTGTAAGAAGGTAAACTTTGTTTTTGTTTTTTGCCACATTTGTTTTGTTGGTATTTTAAAATACAGAAGCAATAATTTAAACATGTCAGGCTCTTTTTGTTCACAGAAAGACCATAATAAAATACAGAATACAGATTTAAGCACAAAGGTACCATACACAGAATGCCAGACAATGTATTTCTAAAGGAGTTTAATTAGGATGATGACACTTTTTGTGTCAAGTGCAAGTAAACAAGATCTGAGGTCGATCCTCTCCTTTTTATATAAAATATTAAAGTGACGGTGTGAGATTGAAGGTGGAGTTTCTATAAGTGTAAAGCCTGTCTGATCTGGATGAATTAGTCTCCCTAGTAGCGGATTGAGTCTGTTAGAGAGTACTTTAGCAAGTACCTTTCCATCAACATTCACCAATATTCAAAGAACCTCTGTTGCGTAGCAAAGCCTGACTGAATTTCACAGACATAATTTGACTGTATTTCTATTTTAATGTTGCATTTTTTCTATGAAAAGCCAAAGATGGGTATTTAGCATTTCCTTTGATCTGTTCCTCCAAATTCTTTTTTTTTTTTGGCTATATTTTTTCCTCCTTGACACTTCAAATGATATTACTCTAGAACCTCTTATGAAAGTTTTAAATGCTTTACAGAAGATTGTAATTCAAGATTGGATCAGCCCTTGAATGTAAACAAATCTCCAGCAAGCATTTGCTTCTCAATACAGTCTAGACTATTATCAGGCTGAGAAAAGACATGTATAGGCTTCATATGCTCTGAACTTGGCCCCCACCCTAGCTGTCAAATTTAGTTAGGAGCTATTTACTTGTGTTCAAACCATATCCTACAACCAGAAATATTTTCTGAATGTAGCGTTAAACTATGAGCAACAAGCAACCTTTTCTTTTACTAGTCACATAGTCAGACTAAAATGTAAGCCTACATGTCAGCAATTAAATGTCATGTTTTCACTTTTTTAAATCCTCAGCCAATGCTTTAAAATGTCATCAAGATGTGTATGGGTGTGCACGCAGAAAACAAAAGGCACCATGGCATGTATAGATTAAACTCAAACAACATTGGATGACATACTGAGTGATGTGGGTTAGGGTTGGGCATTATGGATTTAAAAATATATCACATTATTATACAGGTCTCTAGAATGTTGAGGGTGGCTCCATTCACTTTCAATGGGACTCCTCAACGTTCGCAGGTCAGTTATTTTTGTATAATGACCGCTGGAAAACTATAATGACCGCTGTCAATGGCAACAGGTTTTTTGCCTGAGATTCACGTCTCCGCAAGCGCGTCATTTTAGCCGGGGACGCCGAGGATATGTCCCAGGGACTTTTTGTCATGACCGATTTTATCCCCATCACTATTGACAATTGAAAATAACATATCATTAACAGAAAATCTCTATGCGATCTACGCGAATGCAAGGAAAGTTGTCTGCTTGCGCAATTAACTGTAACGTTTGATCCGCAGTTGCGCTCATATAGCCTAGAAATCCTCCAGTGCCAGAGCATTGTCAAAAATAAAGCCAATCTCACTTAAGGCAAAAAAGATCAGGCAAGGTCTAAACAACAGCTTTGCTCACCTTTGTGTAAAACAAAGCAGCCAGATTTTCCCTATGGCCTTATGCGCAAATTCTAACATTTACTTTGTGGTAGCCTCAGTGAGTGTAGGTCATGTTACTTACTGTACAAGATAGACTACTTCGGCGTGTTCATAGGCTAAAGTCTGAATCGAAGGCTATGACTTTGGTGAAGTTATAGGAAGTTACCGCAAGCTTTTCTTTGAAGACATCAGCTGGTGAAGTATGCATCTTTTAACCGTTCAGCCCGACGTTTGTTGACCAAGAGATTAACCTTTTGTTTGGGACTTATATAGCTATCAAACTGTGAGATTACAATAATTTACTTTGGGACTAATAGAGCAGTTAGTTCATGGGAACCATTGAGTTTGTTTTCGGGACGTTTAATGACATTGAGGGTAACACTTTACTTGAAGGTACCTTCATAAGCATGACATGACACTGTCATATCTATGACATTATCATGTCATGAACCTGTCATAAATATTATTAACATGTCATAAAATGTTTATGACCACTGTCATGAAGTTTCAATTACACCTTGTCATGACAACTTGACATTGTCTGGGTTGTCTTCATTATGACATCTTGACATAACCAAAGTGACATTACCAGAAGTTGTCTTAGTTATGACAAGTTGACATTATCTTATTTTTATTTTTTTTGCAATGTCTTTGTTAGGACAACTTGACATTAATCAGGATGACATTAAAAGAACTGGTCTTTGTCATGACAACTTGACATCATTTTTTGTATTCATGGTGCATTATTAAGATTGCTTGGTCAGATAGTCCGGTGAGAGGGTGTACTGGTTGTCCTGACACCATTATGCCACCTTCAGTGGAAACGTTACATTTGTCAGTAAGCTGTCATGAAGGATAGACTGGATGTCATGACACAGTTGTGACAGTGTAATGAATACATCATTGGACCTCCAGTAAAGTCCAATGTCATAAAGGTGTCATGACAGTATTTCTATCTCTCATGAAGTGTCAGTGACAACTCAAATTGGTACCACTTTACTTGAGGTCATAATGAACACATTGTTAGACCTTCAGTGGAAACATTACATTTGTCAGTAAGCTATCATGAAGGATAGACTGGCTGTTATGACACAATTGTGACAGTGTAATGAGTACATCATTGGACCTCAAGTAAAGTGGTACCACACTTGATGATGTTTTCATTACACTGTCACAACTGTGTCATGACAGCGCAGTCTATCCTTTATGACAGCTTACTGACAAATGTAACGTTTCCACTGAAGGTGGCATAATGGTGTCAGGACAACTAGTACACCCTCTCACCGGACTATCTGACCAAGCAATCTTAATAATGCACCATGAATACAAAAATTTTATGTCAAGTTGTCATGACAAAGACCAGTTCTTTTAATGTCATGCTGATTAATGTCAAGTTGTCATAACAAAGACATCGCAAGAAAAAAATAATGTCAACATGTCATAACTAAGACAACCTCTGGTAATGTCACTTTGGTTATGTCAAGATGTCATAATGAAGACAACCCAGACAATGTCAAGTTGTCATGACAAGGTGTAATTGAAACTTCATGACAGTGGTCATAAACATTTTATGACATGTTAATAATATTTATGACAGATTCATGACATGATAATGTCATAGATATGACAGTGTCATGTCATGCTTATGAAGGTACCTTCAAGTAAAGTGTTACCCTTGAACTAGAAAAGGCTAGACTTAACAGTGACGGCGACTTTACTGTGAAATAATTCTTGGGACGTTATGCATTGTTTCACAAGTGTCGATATACAGTACATTGCATTGCCTTGTGCAAGGAGATGCTAAAATGTTTGCCGTTAATGCACTGAAAGTTATTCATAGGCTTACAGAAAACTATACACTTTTCCTGAAAATAATTATTTTAATTACAGTCTGAGGAAGAAATCATGCTGCAAGTCTCTCATTCTTGTTCCCTTCACCTGCCATTGTGCTTGCATGTGCGCAAGTTATAAGGGAAATGGTGCACAATCAACACCATAGCCTACTGGATTAAACAAACGATTTTAGAAAATTAAATACCACCCGAAACTAACCTAGGCTATAACAGACCAGGCCTGTCTCACAAATCGCGCGAATCTAACGCAATATGGATGATTATTTCCACAATTTTATGAATTTATAAATCACCATTTATTAAATAAAAAAAACGTTTCCACATTTAAGTTGGTTATTAAATAATTTACCATAGATAGAGGCTACTCTGACAGACTAGTAGAGCTGATTTATGTTTTATAATAACGAATGTACAATAATAATAAAAAAGTGGAGATGCAAAGATGACGACGGCAGGGTGGCCTAAACAACTTTTGCCTAAACGCAAAAGGCTTAATCGACCTGTATTCTTACAATGCGCTGTGTTTCACAAACATGCTGCACGTTTACCTTGATTGCATTCAGCTATAGGCCTATACCGGATTTATCCAAATGTATCCACTTTCACTTTCGGTTCCCACACCAACGAAGCAACATGTTTTTACTGTCAGCAAACAAACATGACGTTTCTATAGGCTTTCCACTGGACTGGGTTCATGATAATTATTTGTTTCCGTCACATTAGAAGCTTTATTTTACGTTATAGCCCAGGTCAGATCTGCCGAGAGAGCGCAACAGATTGCAAGCGCTACTGGCGTGCGCAAAGCTGTCCAAACATAAATTCTTCACGTAGGTCTATCACCTTAGTTCTAGATAATAGTTTTTTTCTGTGTTACAGAAAATAATAACGAAAAGATAGGCTTAGCCTACATGTTGCAATTTTGTATAGACAGAAGCATAAAAGAAACATTAAGAAATTTCTATCCCTAGCACTTTGGAACCAAGCTGTATATCAGTGTTTTTGTCCCCAGCACTTCAGAAAACAAACTGACGCCCTTGCGTCTCCGTATCAATCCGCGCATCGAGATCAACAATGAAAGTGAAAGGACATCAGCTGCGTTCTATAGAATGTTTCAAGTTGAAGTTTCTTTGCGAACTATTTGTTTCTCCGCTGAAGCCACAAAGCGTTAACAAATTAAATGAAAAAGACGTTTCTGTAAAATATTATATCGTCGTGTTGGCAAGGACCCGTATAATAAGCGGGATAATGTATTGTCCGCCGGTCATTATAGAATGTTTCCCTTGAGGACGAATCAGAGACTTCCGCTGCGCGCCGGTCTCCGGTTCTTCCTCTCGGGAAATATTTTTCTATAATGACCGGCGGACAATACATTATCCCTTACATATTTTCTGTTTTTTATCACGACATCGATAACTGACGATAAAAAAATATATTAGGTCTACAGTTTAATACAGGGTTCATACAGGTGCCTGAAAATGCTTGGGTTTTAAACGTTGCGTTTTCAAGGTTTAGAAAGACACTTCTTGAAAATTTTGTAAAGGTAATCAATTGTAAATTAATTGTTGACAGTATTCACCTGACAGAGTTGTTTGTGTAGTCTATTCGGTGGAAATATAAATGCTAACAAAACATTTTCTGACTATCGTATTTCCCGATATGACAAAAATTCCTATCGTGGGATTTTTTTTTGACGATATACGATAATGATATCGCACAACCCTAATGTGGGTGCAGTGGATTTGCAGACAACTGACATTTGCAACAACTGACAGTTGGTCTTTTTTTTGTCATTTTATTTGTAAGGGACCATGTACAGTTTTTAACATAAATGTTTCCATTTGATGCACTGTACCAGAGTTAGCCTTAGGCTAATTTACATCTGGAGTCCCCCTGCAGGGCACAAGTTAGCATCAAGTGTTACCCCAAGATATTTAAAATGGGTTACTATTTCAATATGTTCACCCCTAATGAGTATACCTGGATGAGAGGTATAAGTGTTGAGTTTTGGAGAAGAACATGCCTTTTGTTTTGCTGACATTTAGACTAAGGCAAGATTGTCAAGCCACTTAACCACACCCTCCATTGCTTTAGTTAGTTTCTCAGCTGCCACCTGAGGATTCATTGCGTGTGTGAATAAAACAGTGTCGTCACCACCCATATGAAAAAGATTCATATGAAACTTATAAGAAGTGTCATATAAAAACATATAAAAACCTTTCCAGCCAGAAACATATATTACTATCCAAATCTTATATGGCACATACTACAAAAGTGGCCCATTTCTCATTTAAGTCATAATGAATGAAGCTCACAATATATATGATTTGAATAAGTAAATTATAAGGAACATTAAGTTGCAGTATATGAGACATACAAATTACATATATAGGTTTGTGTATGAAACATACATGTAACATACATGAAATTTATATAAAACTATGCAGGCTTTATATTTTGATAAGAATATAATTAACCCACATGGAATTGGTGAGACACGGCAGACAGTGAAATTACCTAAACTGACCTGGTGGACTGCATGCTGGAGAGTAGGCCTACTGATAGTTTAGATGACGCATTGGATGGGAATCGAACTGTCATCCTTATAGTTACAAGTCTTAAGCCCTAACCACTAGACCAGAGCTGTCTGACACAAAATGTGGCAACAACACCTACCATGGCATTCCCATATATAAAGAATATGATATAAAACATATGTTTTTTTTTTTTAAGATATGTTTCGGGCTTTTTATTAGATAGCACAGTGAAGAGATGACAGGAAGCAAGTGGGAGAGAGAGAGATGGGGTGGGATCGGGTAATGACCTCGGGTTGGAATCGAACCCGGGTCCCCGGGGTAATGGTCTAACGCTCTAGCCATTGAGCCACGGCGTCCTC
>JAODXP020000019.1:39109708-39136344 GCA_027497455.2 Sardinella longiceps | reverse complement strand
TCTGGCAGAAGAACCCACGGTGGCAGAATGTCGTGCAGGGGCTGCATACTGCATGATTACCACTATATTCGTGACTTGGTGCAAGGGTGCTGATGGCTCGGGCGCCAATTCACAAATGTTGCAAGTGTGGCCAGCCTAGGCGGAAAGAAACTGGGCACACTTGCCTCGTTCCACGTACTTTTGTGCCAGGCAGTCTCCAACTGCCAGCGTGAGGAATATACAGCAATAACACCTTTTCACCACGCGATACCGTTTTCTAAAAGGAGAGTTAACATTAATCTGTCACTTCCGTCCATCTGCATTCATCGTGTTGATGTTTGTGTCACGTGACAAATGACGCAAGTGACACAGTGAAATCTTATCCATGTGGAAAAGCTGTTTAGATCGAGAGGTGTCAAGAAATGAAGTACAAATACTTCGTTACTAAACTTAAGTACACTTGTGTCTATACTTCACTCCATTACTTATTTTTCTGCCTACTTCTGACTTCTACTCTCATTACATTTTCACACAAGTATATGTACTTTCTATTCCTTACATTTTTAAAACAAACACCCTCGTTACTCATGGCTTCAGTTTGATGTTTATATAGATATACTGTATATATAGGTGTCATCACGTCGTGTGCGCCATCCAATACAGATCAGAGGCACCATCCACACCTAGTGAGAACGAGTGTGATCGGATGAATCATAACGCAAACACTCATTGGGATTCATGAAATTTGTGCTGACACAAACGGAATTTGTCAGAAGCAAACAGGTGTTCAACAAACTGCAAACAGAGCCCATTTACGCTGCAAACGCGAAGTGTATGCCACGCCTTAATGTCGGATTCTGAAATGTCTGAAAGGTGGGACACAGGCGAGAGCATATCGGGAGATGGAGACCAACAAGACCTTCTTCATCTTTGGCCCCATCTCAAAGAATTTTTCGAAATAGTCGGGGGCAAAAATGACTTCTGGAAAATGCAATGCAAACTCTGCACACCTAAGACCCATGTTATTTTGACAGAAGAAGTCTCACTCCAATTTGAAAAAAACATGTAGAGGTAAACTGTAAGCTTGTAGGCTTTGTTACTATTGAACTGTGATCTGTGACTGAGTTTTTATATTTTGCTGCAGCTTGGCTAGCATAGGGACATGCCAAGACATGCCTGGGTTGCAGCTAACAATTGTCGAAGACGTTGAAAGCAGAGTGAGGGAAATGAGCTTACTAACGCCCCTCACAATGTTGTCAGCTGCCCCCCGTTCCTCCTGCCCAAATGGGAGACCTCACAGCAATTAACGCATGAATGCGTGCGACCGTGGAAATGTAATGTGTGTGTGTACGCGTAACAGCATGGGAGCCAACCCCTCACAATGTTGACATCTGACCCTCCCATGGATAAACCTCCCGACATCTTGCCTCGTACACCAAGCGGTGCATCTCAAACTTCAGGCGCTGTCTAGTTTTAACAGAGAGTGTTCTGAAATCCTCTAAGGCCTCGTTCAGATTGGCATCCCAAATCCGATTTTTTCATATCCAGATTGTATCTAGAATTGATTTCGGGTGGTCTGAACAGCAGAAAACCACATGAATTCCTATTTTGCCGAATCTGTTACGCCCTACATACCCATGTGGTGTCAATTGCGATTCATATCGGATATGCTGCGATCTGAACAGCTTTTCCACATGGGATAAGATTTCACCAGAGAGGATTCAAGCGGAGCGAGAGGTGTCAACGCTGGTTCAGTTCCTGGTTCTATTTTTGCAAGGGGGAGGGGGGAAAATCCCCCTTTATGCAGACTTAAAGAATCTTTTCTTATTGTGATGTAATGATTTATGCAGACTTAAAGAATCTTTCTTATTGTGATGTAATGCATTTATGCAGACAGGAAGTATTGCAGTTTGCTCCCATTGAAATGTATTATGATGCCTTATCTTGCTCAGTATTCCATGATCTTTGATTTCACCGTGTCACTTGCGTCATTTCTTACGTGACACAAACATCAACACGTGGAATGCAGATGGACGGAAGTGAGAGATCAATGTTAATTCTCCTTTTAAAAAACAGTATCGTTTGCTATAACAACGTGTCAGTGCGCGTTATGGATTTGCCGCAAGTTGGAGTTTACCTCGCGTGTGGAAAGCAAGGTTTACCTCGCGTATGGAAAGCAACGTCAGTGAAAGCAAAGATCATGGAATACTGAGCAAGATAATGCATCATAATACATTTCAATGGGAGCAAAC
Source organism: Sardinella longiceps (assembly GCA_027497455.2). Lineage (NCBI taxonomy): Eukaryota > Metazoa > Chordata > Actinopteri > Clupeiformes > Clupeidae > Sardinella > Sardinella longiceps. Next base: position 39,134,113 of record JAODXP020000019.1, on the reverse strand, counting down.
TGGAATACTTCCTGTCTGCATAAATGCATTACATCACAATAAGAAAGATTCTTTAAGTCTGCATAAATCATTACATCACAATAAGAAAACATTCTTTAAGTCTGCATAAAGGGGGATTTTCCCCCCTCCCCCTTGCAAAAATAGAACCAGGAACTGAACAAGCGTTGACACCTCTCGCTCCGCTTGAATCCTCTCTGGTGAAAGTTTTCAACCACGCATCAGAAAGGCAACTAACAGCTGTGCTGGACTGCATTGATGCACTGAAATAAAGATGAGTAACGCTATTATTCCATCTCTGATACTTCCTTGTTACTTGTAGCTGTGTGCTACGGCCCCACTTAACCATCTGAGAGAGAAACAACCAACATTCTACCCTCCGCGGTTTTGTTTATTATTTGTGGGCATGATGCATTAGGGTACCATAGTAACCCACGTGGATATGGTAGGTGATTAGCGGACATGGAGATCCGATATGACAAGCAGTGTGAACGCGGTCGATAGAGAGATAAGGTGTTGATCCGATATGCAAAAAATCAGATTTGGAGTGCAGTCTGAACATAGCCTAAGAGGCTTCTAAAAAAGAGAGAGTCAGAGTCCTCTGGAGGAGGCTGATAAGTTGTTTGAGTAGATCGGTTGCTCACAGCCTGTGACGAGCCTCTCCTCCACATCAAAGTTACGCGCTGGGCTTCTCCTCGCCCTATCTTTGGTGTTTGGATAGCTCCTGCTGCCTCCTCCTGAACATACGTTGCCTCGTCTGCTGCCTGATCCTCTGCTGACTGGTCTGCGGCCTGTGAGCTGTTCCCTGCTGAACCTTTGCCCTCGCTCTCGCTGGACTCCACCATATTTGTCTCACTTGGCCTGTCTTCCATGAACAGGTCTATGATAACCATTATACGTGCATATTTCCAGGGCTTTCCTCCACCTGCCCCAGCATCACTCCTCCTCTTTTCTGTCTTTCTTTTTAAAATTTCGGTTGGTGTCACTCAAACCCTTCCACATTTTGAGGCACTCCTTCACTATGAAACAAAACAGGAAACACAGTGGTCATTTGGCATCAACAAAATGTATGCTCTTTTAACTGTTGAATTAGGTTAATTCTAAAATGGGAAAAAGAACAGTGAAAATTAGAATTAAAAAGTAGCATAGTATGTAATCAAACAAGCACACATTTAATACACATTAAATATTATTAATGATCTATTAGTGGTTCATGCCATGTTGTATCAGTCAAATTCAAAGCGAACTTTATTGTCAATTAAACTATGCAATAGTAAATTGCAAGAAGACTGAAATTGCGTTCCCCCAAACTCCAAATGTGCAAATGACACACAACTAAATACAACTGTACTTAGGACTAGTAGTGTGCAGTTTTATTATTCATAAATAGCCCGTCACAACCCTAAAAAACAATGTTTTACTGAACTGCAATTAGCAACACAAAATTTTACTAGGCGACCAGCGTAATAAAAGCCAAAAGACCGACTGAATGAATGAATGAATGACTATATAAATGAATGAATGAATTGGTGGTAACTTTGGAAAAATAGCCATGTTGCAGGACTACCTCCCTTTTGACACAACACATGCACATTTGAAGATTTGAACTTCATTTAAGTGACATGTTTCCTCTGATTTGTTCCTTTACGGGACGTTAACATCGACATTTGCAAAGGATAGGAAGACTAGCATGCTATGACCACGTGATACTAGCAGGCTAGTACTTTATAATACAATATTTCACACGTTTAACTCACCAGGCCAACCAACCACCTGCGACACATTGTCCCATACTTCTGCCTTTATTTTGCCCCTCAAAAAGCGAAAAGGCTTGGGTCGTGTAGCACAGGATGCCCAGCGACAACACCGATCAACTTCTCAGTAGACATTTTGCTCGGAACAAAAGGATAGTCTGAACCAATTTGTGAGTATTGTTTTCCTGAGATACAAGAAACACGGAACACCCAAGCGAGCGTCTACATTCCGATTGGTTGTTAGTTTTACAGCCGAAACGCGTCAAAGTTAATTTGCATAGAGTTCAGCCGTTTTTAGCTATTTTTTGACTCTCAAAATCTCTCAGCTTTTACAGCTCGTAGCTTTTGTACGAATTCATTGTCGCTCTTGTCCATAGAAAGTAAATGGCTTCAGGCGATTTTACAGCTTTAGCAGCTCTTGGTGTGAACGTACAGTTAGCCTTGCCTCTCTGATGTTTTCAGAATAAGCCACCCCCAAGTGTGAGCCACTACACTCTTGTAAGCTGCTGCATGAAGGGCTTGTAGAGCTGGTGGCTCTTAGTAGTGACACCTGACGCTATACGTCACATCAGGTGCCAGATGTCCAACCGGACCACCAGCCCATCCCAGTCCGCAAACATGGCAGCAGCCCTCGATCCCCCGTAGGAGGAACAGCAGTCCCGGTCAACGTAGAGGAGCTGTGGCAGCTCTACCTCAGCATCTCGATACCGGCACATAATCCCCGCAGTCATGGGCAACAGGCCAACTCCCTCGCTGGCCGTGAGCACGGACATTAGCACCTGCCCGTGCTCGTTGCCGATGTTTGTCACCCATGCTGCGAGCTTCCGGGTCACCTGTATGAACAGAATAGAATAGTGTAGAGTAGAATAGAATAGAGCACTTTATTACCATGTCTTGCATGAAAATTGAATGACAAAGCCTATGCTATGCATCCTCACATACCTTCTTGGTTGAATCCATCTTCAAGATGCTTCCAAAGATGGAGGTGACCTGGGCCTTCACATCTTGCAAGCGGGTGAGAATATCGTACCCGTACACCACAGCCAGCCAATCGGGCTTTGGCACGGGTGGCATGGGTGGTGGTGGGGTACATCGGACACCCGCCAGTGTGAAGGGCTCCATGACACTGAGGTAATGCATAGACCGGCGCATCCAGGCTTCACTGTGCATTTCGCACAGTTTTTGTAGAGCTGCGTGGCGCTGTTCCCCCGAGTACGCTCACGCAGCAGGATGATGACCCGCCGGTCGCAGGACAGCTTGTAGGTGAGGATAGCTGGGAAGAGGCAGCGATACCCCCGCACCCAGCTGATCCATCACCTCCTGCGACCATCCAGCTACCTTCCTCTGACACAGACTACACACTCCAGGTACTCCGTGGCCATCAAGTATCAGCCGTCGATGTCCAAGACCCTCCGGATGGTCTTGTAGAGCCCAGGCTGGGTGCATGCCAGTCGGACACCCCACATACGAAGGGGCATCCGGAGGAACAACCGGCACGCAAAGAAGGCAGCTGGGGAGGCGGGTGGCTGAGCGCATGTTGGCCGGGGCTGTGGGGGATCCCACCACAGGTTGAGGTCTGTGGTGAGGGTAGTCTTCCCCCTGCTGTTCATGGTGAACAGCGCCCGGCCAACCCACTCCTGCTGCTGACGGTTGAGAGCTGATCACCACCTACCTGGAGCTGCTGTTACCGCATGCAGACACATGCAGAAATGCACACTACAATGTCCTATGTGGCACAGCATGACTTACCTCTGATGGTCACTTAGAGTTGTACAGGTCATTGAGCGCCATGGTCCTGAACAACCCAAACCCCACAAGGGCCTCGCCCTCCTGCCCGGGCACACTGGCACGAGCCCGGGCTTCCTCGCGTGCCCGGTAGAACTTCAGCTCCTTCACAAACTCCTGATGGGCACACAAGTACTTCATGAGGGTGTCTTTGTTGGCCATGAGGGGGTTGTCAGTGGCGTCGGTCTCCCGCTCCCTTTTGTGGTTGTCCATCAGCTAGACGGTGTAGCCCACGTCATTCTCCAAGAGCCACTTGAAGGTCTGACCCCGGTACTTGCCGAGCTGGATGCGGTGGCGGCTCAGCACCAGCAAGGTGTTCCCAGGGTCTCCGCCTTCGGCTCTGACATGGGCTTGCGCCTCCTCCTCCACTTCTCCTTGCTTCTTGGCCCACACCCTCTGGGGCCGCGGGCCATGGGCAGCTAAAAAATCAGCTGCCTCGTCAGAGCCCGAAGCATCACCTGCTGGCTGTCGGTCCGCCTCAAATTTGCCTTAGCTTTTGCCATGACTACACACAAAAAAAAGTTACTGTACATACATTGGTGTGCATGCACCATTGCAATGCACAGCACATTAAAGCATTGATTGTGCAGTCACTAAAAGCTGTCAATGCTGCGCGCGTCGCTGGAGATTCCACCTTGCCAATTATCAAGGAATAACTGGTCACCTCGTTGGCCGTTATCCCTTACTTGATTTCTACAAGGATTTAAAATAAATCAAACTCGTTTAAGTCTAGCTGAAACAATGATGCACAGATGTACAAATTTGCTTGCACAAACCACGTGCAGAGTCACAGGGCTCGTGGCATCCATAGGGATGAACGTAATATTGTCATAACCATTTTGCGGTTACGAAACGCATGTCACAATCGCGGAAAATGAAAATGTAAGACATAACACTATATTCCTATATTTTGTACCGAGTATTCATGTTGTTTAGTCAACATTTACAGTCTGACGATAACTAGCAAAACTACAAAAATTAGCTATTACAAACTAGCAAAACCAGCGATCTAATTTAACCTCATAAGGCAGCTGTCAACTATGAATATATCAAAATTAATTTCCTTACATTGCATTCATAACGAAAACTTCAAATAGCACTTCACCACAGTCATATTTTTCCTATTAAAAATTATTTCATTCATCTCCATTACGTACCGTAATCTCCCCTGCCTTGCCTCATGAGATTTGTTTATGGTTGCCGTGTGCGGTCACTATGCATGCAAAGTCATTAACATTAACCGCGATGATTCGTCCAGGAAGGACTAAAATTACCATAACATTATAATAAATAGCGATGATTCGTCAAGAGAAGCTCTGCATTAACATAAATCGCAAATGATTGGCCAAGAGAGGTTCATTGACTTGCATTAGTTTTTGTCTCTCATTATCATAAATAGCATTCATTGGAGGAGAGAACTACGTTCATTTGCATCAATCGCCATTTCTTGCTCTCTCATAGGCTGTCAGCCAGAGACGATCCACGGGCCATAGGCGCGCAAGAATGACACACACAATCGTGAAGCGTTCCACATTTTAAATTTTTTCAATCGTAATATTAATTTTGCCATAAATCTATTTTCTTCTGTTATATGTCGACGTTTCGCCAGGGGCGCATTTAGCCGCACGCTTACCGAGACAGCAAAGCGCTCTCGCCCTACATAGGTATCTTGACATTCCAAACAGATAGGCTACTATAGGCAAAGATAGTTTTATCAACCATCAATGGTGATTGTACCACATTGAGTGAAGATACAGGTACATCTTGAATAATAATAATAAAAAAAAAATCATTAAGCCAATGTAAAACTGAATTCACAGCAACTATAACAGCCCGCTGCTCAACCAGAGTAGGGCTACCAACAAAGTTATTTTATAAAGTGATCATTCGCCTTTTTCACCTGGCAGCCATATTGAAATGAAAACGAGGCTCGGGTGGTAAACTGGAGGAAGTACCGACGGAACATCAATAGGAATGCAATAATGTCTGACAGATGCTGGACAGAAAATCTACTGCTGGTCCCCCCTCTAACTGTTGATCAGGTGGAAAGGTGGGCAGATGAGGGGCATCCCATCCCCAAAAGCGTTCAAAAAAAAGGATACAGCAATTTCCTCGAAGGATACATTTATAATATCAAAGGTAAGCGTATCAAAACAAACCACTAACATAACTAGTAATAGCTAACCTGTCAACCAGTTGGCAGACAAAAAACTTCAACAACAAAGTTGTCACCCAGCTGACAAACAACAAAAGCATTTGATTATGTCATGTTTTTTATATTAAAAAAAATAATCAGATTAATCACAAAATTTTGCAATGATTAATCGTGATTAATCACTTTTAATCGCAACTCATTTCCTCCAGTAAGAATTGGGATGCTAGGGCATTCTTATTTTGCCCTGTAAAGGCCCTGATACTAAATAGTTGGCTTTGTTCTTCAACACACATGTCCCCTACCCCCAAGGATTCCCCAAACATGTTGTTGGACGATCAGGAGCTAGGCCATAATCTTTGTATAGTTTGACTTGATAGCCAAGCCATTTTCTATATGAAATTGTACATAGCCATGAGTGAAACGATATCCATCAGGATTAATCTGAGTTAATTTTTTTAATCCGAGTTAAATGTTTTGGATTAATCACATGATTAATCAGTTAATTTTGCCAGCACTAGTCATGTTATAATCTTAATATCTTTTTTGAACTGCTCATTTTGTCAATATTATTTTGATAGTCAGGAGGAGTGAGGACGGCTGCACAGTGAATGCTAGGGCCTTTCCATCCATGCAAAAGAATAATCCTCCGTACTCAGTTCAGGTAGAGTCTAGTCAGGCTGGCAAGCATTTAGAGGCTGTGCATTGTAGAGCAGGAGTTCTAACTCAATCCCACATTTTTATGTCCTGTACAGACTTGTGGATTTCATACATGTACATTGTAATCTACTGTAATTTAATTTTCAACAGCAGCTGGAACATCATAACACAATTTGGCAATCTTAGCAAATCTTTTGAAAATGTGTCAGGCTCCTGATTGTCATACATATGATATGTCAGTGCTTGTGTTACTTTTCTATTGACAGATTTATCATATACTGTAGAATTAAAAGTGAATATCTAACTGATGTGGACAGTAGAGTAGCAGACATTTTACTGTATTTTTGTATTTTGCAGGTTGACCTTTCAATTGGAGATCCAGTCATTGGCGATGTGCTATGCAACTGCAAAGCTGGTTTGGGTCGTTGTGCTCATGTTGTTGGACTACTCTACACATTAACACACTTAAGGCCACACCAATTTAATTTGTTGGTTCTCGGATTCGCCGCTTGTATTTTGTATCAAAATGAAAAAAAAAAAAAAAAAATCAGTTTCAATACCCCAAAAAATGAAATCGCTAAAAAAACCGAAGACTGCATGTTTTCATGAACGGAGAGGTGTCTCTTTAGTAGTTGGAGGTCATGTGACGTAGAGAACCAATAAAACCACTCCTTTCAACATGCCGATTACGACTAGCGAATCAGGAAACGTGTTACATTCAAATGGTTTTACAGACAAACATGCAATGGCAAGTTGAAGCCCCTGTGGGTTAGCAGTAGCAGCGGTGAAACACAGTATGGCTCTTAGTGGAATTACTGGAGTGGGATAGCAGTTTTTAAAAAGAAAAACAACAACTATGGTCCCGCTTGGAGGAAGCAACCCCCCGGGGCAGCAGCCAGTGTATGGCATAGTACGCATTTACAAGAACAACAAGAAACTCGTCGACAGGATAACAGAAGTCGAAGACGAAGAGAACTTCGGGGATTTATTCGACAGAACCATTTCAACAACCAGCCAAGAGTCTGTGCAGGTGGGTTTTATTAACTATATTATTTGCTTGGTGTATGATAGGGCAAGGGCAACCAAAACTTTCTGACGTATTAGCCATCCGAAAAATCCTGGTCAAAGTAGAACTAGTTCGTAATGAATATGTACTTTCCACCCATTTGTGGGCCTCAAAGTTACTCAAAACTTCGTCGCGTGGGTGTTGACACGTAAAGCAATGTATAGAGAAGTTTGATACTGCGCCGGATAGTTTAGATAAAAGTACATTTTTGAATGATGCGCCCTGGTAAACATGGTCACAGAGCGCCGCCATCTTTCTTTTCAGTCAGGATGTTCCACCGAGCCGGAGAGAAAGTAAACAACGGGCCATGTGATGCATCAATAATTGCATATTCTCAGCTGCTTTGACATTCTATGCACTTCCCCTGAATAAATTTTCGATATGCATCACTTAACACCGTCCGTCAAACACCGCGGGGTTATATCACTGACGTGACATTGTTTACTTCTTCTCCGGCTCGGTGATGACATCGTACAGGGTTGGACAAGTTTAGGCAAATACACTATTATTTCCACTTGCCCAAACCAAATGCATTGTACTTGCACGTTACTTTTTGTTGTGTTTTTTGTTTATTTTGTTTGATTCATAAGGTTGCTTGCTTTGTTTAAATGAGAGACTTTTTCTGACAAAAAGGGCATATTTTGACTGCCATCAATATAATATCTTTAGCCTATTTGATGAAAATTGTGTGTCTTTTGCTCCAATAATGCGCAATGCATAAAAATACTTGCCCAACATGCACTTGCCCAAACAGTGCTTTTACTTGCTCTGTGCAAGAAGGCAATAGGCCTTGTCCAACCCTGGAAGATTGCAACTGTTAAAAATAAAGGAACTGTATATGTCTACAAACAGCAGTTTCAAGATTATTAATGATCCCAACTTAAAACAATCCTACATTTCTGTGTTTTCAGCCATCCACATGGTGCGCTTTCCTTCAGTGGTGAGGCAAACTGCATTGTTTTACATGTAGCTTGCTACCTAGCTTCATATATTTGTCTTATGCCCCATCCATGCAGGTTATTTGCTGAGTTGTATGGCAATTCTATTGCTACAACAGAAGCACATAGGCCATCTTTGAAGCAACCCACTGAGAAGTAGGAGACGGACAAGAGAAGAATAAAGCTGCTTGTAGCAGCTAAAGTCAGAGATGTCATCAGGTATAAAGCTTCATCACCAGCCTATCTTTTCTATCTACATCCAAGTCTATATGAATGTGCTATGCAGACCATAATATGTCTTCCTACCAATGGAGAGAATTGCAGTGTTGAAGTGTATCCTTTTGATGCCAGTGATATTGTATGTGTATGAGACACTGATTTAACATTGTGTTTTAAATCCCTGTGTGTGGCTGTGTCAATATGTTACATTTTGTTAAAACATCGGATTCTGTTCTTTCTTCAGCTGTGGAGAGTGCCAGAAACCACGGTGCATATATGCAGCAACGAAGTTACTTGCCGGAGAAAGAGGTGCAGTGAAACGAGCACAACAGGATGGTACCTATGTGTGTGGAGGTGACATATTTGCTGAGGGTGGAAGGTGAGTATAGTCTTTTCCGTCCTTTCATATTCATGCTGCTCAAATGCCTTTTGTATTCAATTAGGCACAGCATCCTTTTTTTCCAGATGTACATGCATGAAAGGAACATTTTAGCATTATTGCAGAACCCAGCATGCTAAGTGAATTACCACTAAATTTTATTACCACTGCATGTTATTCTTATATGTGACTTGAGGAGACCCATGACTAAATGTTATCCTGTCTTTTGCAGGTACCATGACGAGATTGTCACTAGGGTTGACCTGACATGTTCATCTCCGATTGAGACGCAGTACTACGGAGCGGCATCAGTGGGATTCGAGGACTGCTGCTACCATTGTGGGTCTATGACATGCATACTCGAGCCAACTGACCCATACATTCATGACTTGAAAGAGAGTTTCCATACGGTAAGGCCTATATGCCGGGGATGACGTAATGGGGGGGAAAGAGGCCGCTACGAGAGGTCCCAAAAATGCCAAGAAAAAGTCAAGAATCTGAATCAGATTGGACTGTTTGTTTTGTTAAAATTTAATTACTGTAACTTTTTCTGTTACTAGTAGTATTTTGTGCACATTCTGTACTCAAAGAAGAGTGAGATTACATTATTTTTGGTACTCTGGTACTTTTATAGCTTGTAATTCCATTGATATGGTCACAATGCTGTATTTGCTGTCTTGTTCAATAAAGACTGCGGTTTCAGTATGTTGAATCATCTCAGTTTATTCAAACCAGATTAATATAATAATTGCCCTGTGAGCTAATTTTGTGCCTGGTCTATTTGGCTGCCTTAATTCCCTTCTACACTGTCCTTCTCCATGTCCAGGTGTTTGCCTGTCTTGCACCTTCCTTTGGAGGTCCATGTGAGGCTGATATACAGGTGGTATAACATAACAGTCCCCTTATTACATCCGTGGCATTACCACACGACTAATTTTTTTTTTTTTTTTTTTCGCCCTCTCGCTTCAACATTTTCCTGAAAAAATCCGAGAACCAACAAATTAAATTGGTGTGGCCTAACTACCAAAAGTTGGGGTTGCAGTCTGTCCCCCTCTTCAAAGCCAAACTTCATTGTCATAGATGTGGCATATCCCTCAGCGCTCCCAAGGATTACACCCAAAACCCATTAATTTGGTTGAAATTAACAAAGTAAAGCCACATCAATTTGACATTGCCCCAGCAACAAAGGTACAGAATGAATGGGGTAGTCACTCACTAACATGTATTGTCCAGTACCCCTTCACCTTCCATGCAAAGATTTGCTGAGAAATTAAAAACAAATCTAAATCAAATAGGAAGCGAGTGTCAGTTGGCATCTTTAATGAATTCTCAATCGTATGATCCCCAGTATTGTACATCCCATCACCTTATGGTGACATTCCACTGGGGTGTGTCCTGAGTTATCACACTCAGCCTCATATTCAGCCCTCTGATGACTATCCTCCCTTTCCATTGCCACCCCAACCTTGTACCTATACCACTGCTCTAAGTCAGAAAGAGTGGGACTACTACAATGGTATTTCAGTGACACAATCAGATTCTGAACATATAGAAAGAGAGACAAGGACCCAAAATGACAGCAAACTTTGGCATCGTGTACGGTCTGAGCGCATTACATCAACTACCTTTAAAAGGGTGTGCTCAAGACAAGGACACTTTGACAGTCTTGCTGTCAACCTACTTAGAAATAAAAGACCAGTACAAACAAAAGCTATGCAAAGAGGTATCACAATGGAGCCAGAGGCTGCACAGAAATACACTACAATCACTGGAAACCCCATCTTGCCATGCTGCTTTCTGAACCCTGCAGCTCCCCTGCACAGACAGCAGTGGAGGACAGTGAGAGGATCTTTACTGAGATGATCCGCTCCATTGAGAGAAGACGCTCTGAGGTGACACAGCTGAGGTGAGTCAGGCTGAAGGACTCCTGAAGAGACTGGAGCAGGAGATTGCTGAGCTGAAGAAGAGAGAGGCTGAGATGGAGCAACTTTCACAGTCACAGGATCATATTTATTTTCTCAAGGTCAGTGTTGATTCATAATTGGTAAATAGTTTAAGGCTCTTTTGTGTTTAAATGTGTCTTGTGTTATTTCTTTGTATTATTCATTAATTCAGCACTCTATTCTGTAGACTTTCCAGTCAGTCGGTGGCCTACCTGAGTCTGAAGACAGAGCTGTCAACCAATGCCTCTCCTTTGAGACTGTGACAAAATCTGTCACTGGTCTGAAGTTCCAACTGGAGGATTTCTGGTGTCAGGAAGTCATCAAGATATCTGCAGCAGGTTGGTTATACATTTTGCTGAAACTCACATACTGGAGTTTGGTAATGTTCCACTTATTCAAAGTCCTAGAAGTAACAATCCCAGTGATATTTACTATATTTATCTCATGGTTCTCATGTTTATGGTGGCATTCTTTATTTCTCAATAGTGAGTGACATTGAGACAGTTATGACTGTTATGACTGATCCAGTGACCAGAGAGGATTTCTTAAAATGTGAGGTTTGTGTGACACACACACACACACACACACACACACACACACACACACACACACACACACACACACACACTCTCTCGCACACTGGGGATATCTCTCTGGACTCACATAGCTCCACAACTTCACTCATGTGTCAGTCACTGATAAATACAGATTTGGAATCATAAGCTTCCTCACAAATATGTTCATTTTAGATGATCGAATTAGGGTAAAAACACGCCGTAGAAAACAGATGAAAATCCCCACCTCCAACAACAACCGGAAATTCTCTTAAATCTGCTTTTTCTGAGCATTTAGCATTTTTAATCTTTCTGTTTTGTTTGCAACATTCCCCCAAATTTGGAAAATAGCCCATGTGTCATCACTTCATAAGACTGGGGATGGAGATTGAATAACTACCATCCTGTCTATAATAATAACCAACTGTCCTGCCTCACACACACACACACACACACACACACACACACACACACACACACACACACACACACACACACTTAGCTTATATTTAGGAAACATCCAAACATAGAATAAATTACAGACACATGGGCACATTCTCTTTCCGTCATATTTTAACTTATATTAACTTCTCTAACAGATTCTTGTCACTTCACACTGGATCCAAACACAGCATACAGAAAACTCCATCTATCTGAGTGGAACAGGAGGGTGGAGTGGAGAGCTAAGCCCCAGTCATATCCTGATCATCCAGAGAGATTTGATATGAAGGAGCAGGTGCTGTGCAGAGAGGGTGTGTCTGGACGCTGCTACTGGGAGGTGGAGTGGAGTGGGCAGTGGGTTAATATTGCAGTGGCATATAAGACCATCAGCAGGAAAGGATATGATGAGGTCTGGTTTGGCAATAATAGTCAATCCTGGAGACTGTCATCTGATTCCTCCAGTTACCATTTTCAGCACAATAAGAATAGGACCGAAATCTCTGCAAAGTCCAGCTCCAGAATAGGAGTGTTTGTGGATTGCAGTGCAGGAACTCTGGCCTTCTACAGCATCTCTGACACAATGACCCTTCTGCACAGAGTCCAGACCAAATTCACTGATACACTCTATCCTGGGTTTGCATTAGGTTTTAGATCATCAGTAAAGCTTCTGTGAATGCTTACCTCACTCACGTCAGATGTAGCGCTACGCGCGTTCATCTGATATTCAGCGATAGACGAGATATTTCAGGAGCCAGAAATCCTTGAATCTAACTGGGCAAACGGCTTGTCCATCAATTTAATTGACGTACACTGCAGCCAACCACATCGAAACCAACCGATGACGCTGGTTAAGTTTGTTGGATTGGTTGGATTCAAAACAGTTGCTTATTCGCTACGTCACACCCTCTACAGCAGCTATCGGCCCTGATTGGTCCGGTTAGAGAATAATGGCTTGAAATCTCTCTGATGGGCTTCAACATCAGATCGTTGCGCGGAAGTGCCTTACGAAAGTTACGTAGCGCATGATCTGACGTGAGTGAGGTAAGGTGAATGCAGGGTCTAATGAGAAACCTGGATATGGACATGTGATAAAACTCATAAACCCTGAAATAGACAAACCTGTTGCAATTTACTCTTAATTACCTTGCCTAGGCCTACTTGAATTGATACGAATCGTGTTTTATGTACAATTGATTTAGAAATGAGTGCAGCTTTGAAACGGCAGGGTCCCCAAAGTCTAAAAATATATACACACCTCTTGGTATATTTTTTCTATTGATTTTTAGAACATTGTAAATTGTGGATATGCAGTTGAAAATAATAATACAATAAAGATAATGAGAGCACAATATATGTCTTTCAGAAACATGCATGCTGCATCTCTCATTTGGAAACAGTCTGCTTGTCAGGTTAATGTTGTAGAAGGCATGGTCCATGGCCTATGTTGTGGGTGTCAATGGAGTACATATGAAGATATCAATAATGTTCACCCATCTTGAAGAACACCATCCACAAGTATAAAAATGTGTTTAGAAATGTATTCAGCTAAAGTGTAAAGGTCACTGAATAACCACTGAATTGAGTATTATCTGATTTACAAACACTGTATCGTTCCCTACTGTATGTGATAAAATTCTTTTTTTTTTTTTTTTTGATTAAGTTTTTATTGACAAAATATGTATACATTTCACAGATGTATAAAATTTACATTTTACATTGAAAAATGTTATACTTTACAAATCCAAATATAGAGAAGAGATACCCCCGCCCCCTTCCCATGGCGACCCTCTTACCCACCCTTTCCCCTAATCTCTCAACCCTTCAAGAAAGTAAAAGGAGAAATAGAAGAGAAATGAAAAGTAATGCACATAATGTACATATGGATACACACACAAACACAAATACAAACATACAGTATACATACAGGTACCCACATACACACCTACCTATACAGATATCACATGTTAATGCTGCACTCTATCTTTTATCATATTGTAAGCTACATCCCATGTTTTCAAGGTTTTCTGACTGGCTCCATGCATTTTAGCCACAGATCTTTCCATCATAACTATGTCTAAAAACGAATTGGCCCACTGCTGCCAAGACAGTGTATGAGGAGGTTTCCATCGCAAGGCCAACATTTTCTTTGCAGCAGTGAGACCAGCCCATAATATACGCCTCTGCTGTAAAAGATAACTCAAGACTAGAATCATCATTGAGTAAAAGTAAAGTTGGTAACAGTGGAATTGTTACATCAAGCATGTCACTTAAAGTAAAACATAAGTGTTTCCAAAAGGTAGAAACGTCGGGGCATTCCCAAAACATATGTAAGAATGACCCTTGGGCATTGAGAGTACAAAGATCACAGTTAGGAGATGGGATGAACTTCATGATATGGAGTTTTCTTGGAGTGAGATACATCCTATGTATAAATTTATAATGTATTAGTTGGTGATTAGGATTTTTGGAAGTATTCTGAAAATTTTCCCATACTGTGTCCCAGCATATCTCTACATCATCAGCAGGAGGAATATCCCTACTCCAAATATTTTCCACTGCTAATGGGACACGAGGTTGGGAGATGAACTTATAAACTTTAGAGACTAACCCACGTGTTTGTTTTTGCAAAGCCAACAATTTATGCAATGGATGAGTTAGAAGAGGTACTCCCCATGGGACACCATAAGCCTTCATGGCAGACCTCAGTTGTAAATAAAAGAAAAATGATGTGCCAGGTAAACTGTATTCGGCTCTTAGATCATTAAAAGCCCTTAAACCATCCTCGTCATACAAATCTCTAAGAATGTAAACGTTTCTATCCATCCACTGTGAAAAAGAAATGGTTTTTTTACCAATAAGAAGGGAAAAATTATTAAACACAGGAGAATTATTATGCCACTTAAGATCTACTCCAGTATGCTTCATCACAGATCGGCAAGTCATCAGTAAAAAGAAATCAAAGGGCCTAAACGCTTAGCTTTTTTAGATGGTATATTTGAATATATCAGATCCTGTAGTCTATGAGGTTGTGAAAGGTTTTCTTCAATTTTTCTCCAAGACACAGATGCATTGGGATTAAACCACACAGATAAAGGGCGAAGAACAAAAGACCAGAAATATATCTTGAAATTAGGTAAAGCTAATCCACCCTCTGCCTTGTCTCGTTGAAGCGTTCTTAGCTTTAAACGCGGCCTCTTCCCATTCCATATAAATTTAGATATGAGTGAATGCAATTTCTCCCAGTATCCCTTTATAGGTGCAAGAGGAACCATAGATGAATAGAAATTTATGCGAGGAAGTACATCCATTTTTACAATCGAAATTCGAGCTTGCAAGGAATTGGGAAGCTTAGACCATCGTTCAAGATCATTCTCAACTTGATTATAAATACCTTGGAAATTTTTTGTTGCTATCAAGGACACAGAAGGGAATATGTCAACCCCAAGATACCTAAACTGCCTAACAACAGGGATGTTAGAGGGCAGGGGTGTAGATGACACTGCTGAGTTTAGGTGCATTAGTGAGGACTTGGTCCAGTTTATCTTATATCCAGATAGAGAGCTAAATGAATCAAAAGTAGATAGTAAGTGTGGTATTGAGGAGCCTGCATCGCCCACATAGAGTAAAATATCATCGGCATACAATGATATTCTATGTTCTGTATTAAAGAAGGTAATAGGTAATACAGAGGGATGCTGTCTAATTTTTTGAGCAAGTGGTTCTAGAGAGAGCGCGAAGAGTAATGGGGACAGGGGACAACCCTGTCGTGTGCCTCTCAATATAGGAAATTGAGTAGAAAAAATATTACTAGTATAAACCATTGCTGAAGGGTTGGCGTACAAGACCTTGATCATTTTAATAAATTCAGAACCTAGCCCAAATGTATCTAAAGCAGCCCACAGGTACTCCCATTCCAATCTGTCGAAAGCCTTTTCGGCATCTAGCGACAGGACAGAACAGGGAGAATCAATTGTACTTGACGCATGAATTATGTGTAGCAGGCGGCGCACATTGTCAGATGCTAAGCGTGTCTTAATAAAACCAGTTTGGTCGTTGTGTATTAGCTTTGTAAGATGGGTTTCTAAGCGTGTAGCAAGAACCTTAGCAAAGAGTTTAATGTCCCCATTGAGAAGGGACAGGGGCCTATAATTACCACATTGGGAGGGGTCTTTGTTTGGTTTGGGAAGTACTGTGATTATAGCTGTGTTAGCCGCCAAGCTAAATGCACCTTCCTCAATAGCAGTGTTGATCATGTCTAGCAGTGGGGGGCCCAGTATGTCCCAGAAAGCCAGATATAATTCTGGGGGAATACCATCCCAACCTGGGGATTTGCCTTTCTTCATTTGTACAAGAGCTTCTCTTAACTCCTCTAAGGAGATGGGAGAACCAAGTCCCTCTGCTTCCTCACTAGAGAGAGAGGGCAAATCCAGTCCATGTAAAAGTTTTTACACATGTTTGGATCTAGTGTTACTTCAGATTTATAAAGGCTTGAATAAAAGGTTTTAAATGCAGAGTTAATTTCACCAGGTTCAGTGAAAGTATGTTGGGATGATTTAATAGCCAGAATGTTAGAATGTTTTTCATTATGCTTTAGCCTTAGAGCTAAAAGGTGGCTTGGTCTAGGACCATTGAAATAATACGTTCTCCTGGTTCTATGCATCAAGAACTCTGCCCTTTGCCTCAAAAGAGAATTTAACTCGGTTCTTGTTGCAGATATCTTGCCTAACAAACTATCTGTCTGAATGTCTTGTTGTTTGGCTTCAAGTTGTGAAAGGGTGTCCTCCAGTTTAGTTATTTTAATTAACCTGTTTTTGTTAAGATGAGAAGAAAATGAGATTGATGAATCTCTTATTGCGCCTTTAATGGCATCCCATATGATTCTAGGGTCTCCCACCGATCCTGCATTGATTTCAATAAAAGTTTTCAGTGCATTGCTAAAAAAGACACCGAATTCTTCATTTTTGAGGAGTGTGGCGTTGAAACGCCAGCGTGGTGCCCTGGAGGGGGCGCCCATTAATGTAAGATGAGCTGAAACTATACTGTGGTCTGATAATGCACAAGGTTTAATTATACTATTATGTATTTTGGAGAAAGAAGTAGGCGACGCCAATAAATAATCAATTCTGGAGTAAGTCTTATGTCTGTCTGAGTAAAAAGTGAATTGTTTGAAAGTGGGATTAACTGTACGATATATGTCTGCTAGATTGAGAGATGATAAAAAATCCTGCAAGTCCCTAGAAGCACGTAATTGTGTGGAGGTGCAATGTGGAGTAGATTTATCCAATGCAAGATCAATGTAGGTATTCATATCACCTCCTATGATTAGTGAGAAATCATTAAGTTGTGATAACACTGTAGTAAGATTGGAGAAAAAATCTGGTTCATAAGGAGATGGAGCATAAATGGAAATAAATGCAAATTTGCGGCCTGAAATTATGGTTTTGATGTATGCAACCCTGCCATCCTCACTTCCAAAGGTATCTAATATATTTAAGGAAAGATTGCGTTTAAGTACTATTAGAGAGCCCCTAGTTTTGGAGTTCACAGATGCTGATGCTGCAACATAGTAGTGCTTGTTTGCAAAGCGATGAGCATCTGCAGGTCTTAAATGGGATTCTTGTATGAGAGCAATATCAACAAGCTGCCTACGTAGAAAATCCAAACAAGCGGTTCGTTTAATTTGGCCATTAAGCCCATTAACATTCCAACTTATGATATGTAAATTAGCCATATCTAACTATATCAGAGAATATATAACAGAATGTGAGACTGAAAAGCCCATAATAATACTGATATCCAGAGTAAGAAATGTAAGCAATAGAAAGGGAGAGATAAAGACCCAAACCCACCTAATAACCCAGTCGCCATAACCCCAGCCTTCTCCAAAGAACAGGAGAAAGCACAAAAACACACACACGCAACCTTACTAAACCTATAACCACCCCCCCAATAACAGACCACTCTTAAGGAGTGTGGTGTACCCCTAAACCTCGGACCCGTAATCCTTGAGTAGAGCAATATCCTCAAACGCTCGCAGCCCCCCCATTCCTCATTTTATCTAACATAAAAGATACCGCAATATGAAAATAAATAAATAATAGCCTAAGTATTTAGGTCAATAGGTAAGATAAAGGCATATGCCTAATGAGACGTTATTATGAGTGAAAAAAAAGAATATAATGATGAAACAAAAGAAATATGAGGTTATAAAAACACTCTGACATGTCATCTCACTAAAATGAACACAATTCCTCGGCTAATGGCATGATTGATCAATGCAGTATAAAATTACCCAATGACATAGCCATGTAACAATAATAATAAAATGATAAAAATAATCAAATAAAAATACCTCAATTTAAGTGAAGAGCAAAAGATAACTAAAGTTCCAAGTCAGCATTAAGAGACTCCATGAAATCTTCAGCTCTCCTCCGGAGCATTAAAGAAGTGGCTTGTCCCTCCACGCATCGCCTTCAGTCTCGCAGGATAGAGAAGAAAAGTGCGGAAGCCGAGTTTCTGAAGAGCATCCATAGATTTGGAAAAAGCCAGCCTGCGTCTGAAGGTCTGCGTGCTGTAGTCTGGAGCAAAACGAACAGTCGTCCCGTCCACTTCCACTGAGGACTTTCTTGCCGCGGCGAGGAGTTTGTCTCTATCGGTGAAACGTAGCAGCTTCAGCAAGAGAGTGCGAGGTGTAGGTTTGCTGTTAGCATCCAACTTTTCTGGGCCAACCCGGTGTGCACGCATTATTTCAACTTGTCCCAACTCTGGAAACCACTTGGGGATGGCACTAGTTAGATAGGCGAGTGGATTTGAAGTCTCGGTACTTTCGGGGATCCCATGCACACGTACATTGTCTCTACGGGATCTATCTTCCATATCGATTAGCTTGTCCTCCAGTGTGGAGCATAGTGCTGTTAGCTTGTTCACCTTCTCCGAGAGACGTATCCACAGCAGACATATGGGTTTTATTAGTCTCCACACATTCTACGCACCTTGTAGTGTCAGCTCGTAGGGACATCATCTCACTCTTGAATTCAGTCAATTGCTCAGTCACCATGGCTTGTGTTTTAACCGAGAGTTGAGCCACTATATCCTCCACGAATGTAGGGATTGCCTCCTTCATAGCTTCTG
The DNA here is from genome assembly GCA_027497455.2 of Sardinella longiceps. Classification (NCBI taxonomy): domain Eukaryota; kingdom Metazoa; phylum Chordata; class Actinopteri; order Clupeiformes; family Clupeidae; genus Sardinella; species Sardinella longiceps. Next base: position 39,115,094 of record JAODXP020000019.1, on the reverse strand, counting down.
CGACCGCTAGCTTGACTAGCTCAGCCACCTCGTCACTGTCGACTAAACGCGAATTTGTCTGTAGAGCTTTAGTCTTCTTTGATGAAGTCGACATATTTGAAAGTGGAACACGTTTAGTAAAACTAAATAATCGACCAAAAGTAAAAATATGCGGTTAGAATATTATAATATTGAGGGATTCTGCAGAGCTGTAAAGAAAAACTACTGCATCTCTCGCGATGATCACGTGACTCCTATGTGATAAAATTCTGTGCATTAGTGCAGAGGAGGTGAATTTAGAATGCTGTGGTAGAGACCATTCTGACTCTGACTCATTAATGCAAATACACAATATTTTGTACTGCTCCCCATCTTATTTTATCTTCTATTTGATGCATTTGTCATCATAATCTCCCTCCTGTATCAGTAGTAGCCTAACTTTAGAAAGGTAAAATGGAACCACATACAATGTGGATGGGATGGGAGTGAAGGTGAGAAAATGGAATTTATGCTGTTCTTAAATGCAATGAAGATTACAGATTACAGATTAACTATTTTATATAAGCCATGACTCAACATACTGGTAAGTTTTCAAGTGCTTGCATATAGGCCTGGCTTTGCCTTCCTTCGTAGCTCCGCTCAATAACCTCTTCCCTCCACGATTCTGTCCGGCATTCCGGCCATTGGCATCGCTTGCAGAGATCAATTCTGTACCAAGCTAAAAAACAAGCAGGATCAGGAGTTGTGAGAGATAACGTCAGGTTTCTGTTGTTGTAGCATAGCTTACTTCACGACCAAGCTGGTGCATAACGTTAGCAATTGTGTAAAATCAGATTTGATCAAAACCAGGTTAATATAGGACTAGTGCACATATTGTCTCTCAAATACTCTCACACACATGTAGTTTAATGTTTCTATTACTTTAGGTAGTTTTAGTATAGATGGATATATTTCTCAGTTAATGAAATACCTCAGTTAACCATTAGGCTATGTGTTGTTGCCCTAGTGTCCTTTTCATGAACCCTTCCACTAATGGTAATAAGCAACTACTACTATGTTTACTATGAAGTGTGCATGGTTTAGGGGGTTGTGTCCTCATTGACCCTGGGAGTAAACAGCATCAAGGTGACCAGGATGGCCACTCCTCCTCCTCCTGATAAACACACAGACACCAAAAGGACCCTTTCACTCTACTATCTCCTCTCTCTCACACTCTCTCTCTCTGTGAGTGAGCAGCATGAGACATGGCAGACACCTCAGTTAAAAGTCAGGAATGTTTTGCATGCCAAGTCTGCCTGGATCTACTGAAGGATGGCACAGCCCAGCTACAGGGGAGAATCTGTCAAAGTCATAAGAGGATTTTAGATATCTTCTGTCACACAGACCAGAGCTGTATTTGCTATCTGTGTATGATAGACCATAAAGATCATAAAGAACAGAACACAGTCTCAGCTGCTGCAGAATGGAGATACAACCAGGTGTGTACAACATTCTAGTATCCATTTGTTTGAGAGGTCTGATACTGTTCATAGCTCATGTTGCTAAATATTATACTTGTTTAATTCTACTGAATGTCTGATTTCCTTTGCCTGAGTTCATAAACCAACAAAAGAGTAACAGGGGCTAAGGGCACAATGTATGCAATCTGTTAACCCTTTGAGCCCTATGTTAAACATTGACATTTGAGGCCTGTTTCATCCTGAATATAATGAACCTGAGTATGACAATTATGCCTATAAAGGTCCGATCATTTTCACTGGTTCTGATCCAGTATGTTAGAGGTCTGAAAAGAACACACAAAAGACAATAGCTAAACAGTCAATTTATTTTTTTATGGGCAGGAAAAGCTGGGTGAAACCCAGAGGAGATTCCAGCAGAGGATCCAGGAGAGAGAGAAGGAGCTACAGGAGCTGAGGAAGGCTGTGGAGACTCTCAAGGTGAGGACTGGGATATAGCTGGTTGATAGAGGTTTCAGCTGTCAAATGAGATCATGTATGTTGTAATTGTACTGCTAAATTATTGCTGTGCTGATTTGTGATGATTAGTACAGTAGAATAGAAAATAGTGATTGGACTTAGAACTGTACGACGGCAAAGCTAAAGTGCTGCTCACTTCCTTCTTCTTTTTTTTTTTTCCAATGTGTTTATTGATCAAACCAAAAATGATAATACAGAATAATAAACATTCACAGGTCATAGGTTTGACATTTTTCCCCATGAATTTAAACAAACAAAACCACCCACCCATCCTCCCCCTCCCACCACCCCTTCCCATGTGTCCTAAAAGCACGAAGGTAAAGAAAAAATGAGAAATACCATACAAGCAAACAAACAAACAAGCAATCATAAAGATAGTCTTATACTAATAATAATAATTAAAAAAATAATAATAAAAAAAAGGAAGTCACAACAAAACAAACAAACAAAGAGAGAGAGAGAGAGAGAGAGAGAGAGAGAGAGAGAGAAACAAAAGGGGGGTGTCATTGGTCCTCAGAGTCTGAATGTTGGTTGAGAGTGTATGGTGTATATGAAAGGAAGGAGTCCCAAGTTTTATAGAATTTTTTCAAGGATCCTCTGATAGTGTGTTTTATTTTTTCTAGGTGTACAAAAGACATGAGCTCTTGAAACCAAGAGAGTGTGCCAGGTGGCTTAGGGCTCTTCCAAAGCAACAAAATCTGCCGCTTGGCTATGAGTGAGGCAAATGCAATGACATCTGCTTGGTAGCTAGTGAATTTACCTATCACAGGAGACACACCAAATATGGCCATCAAGGGGCAAGGAGAAATGGTAGCATTCAGGACAACAGAAAGGATGTCAAAAAAGATTTCCAAAAGGCATGTAACTTGGGGCAGGTGAAAAAAGTATGAGTATGGTCTGCTGGAGAATGACCACATCGAATGCAGAGATCATCTGCATCTGGGAACAGTCTCTTCAATCTGGCCCTAGTATAATGAATTCTGAAAACAACTTTAAACTGAATTAGACTCAACCGTGCACAGATGCATGTGGTATTGATCCTTATGAGGACTTCCCTCCACCAGATCTCATCTAAGGTGAGGCCAAGTTCCTTTTCCCAGGTGTCTTTAAGCCCCAGGAGGGGAGACACCTGTGAAGAAAGGAGGAGATCATGTATTGAAGAGATTCTATTATGCATGACTGAGGAACCCATAATGTTTTCCAACAGAGTTGTAGCTGGCAATAAGGGAAATGAGGTGAATTGAGTTTTCGCAAAGTTGCGTAACTGAAAATATCTAAAGAGATCCCTGTTAGACACACCAAATTTTGTGACCAGATCAGCAAGACTCCCAAAGGTCCCGTCCAAATAAAGGTTGTTAAATGAGACTAGGCCTGCGGCTTTCCAAAGCATAAAGGTCTTGTCTATGGCAGAGGGTAAAAAACAATGATTGTTGCATATGGGAGTAAGAACAGATGGAGATTTTAACCCATAGTGGAGTCTGAACTGCTTCCAAATTTTCAATGAGGAAAGTACAACAGGATTATTGGTATGTTGGGAGGGGCGCATAGAAAATGGTGAAAAAAGCAAGGCTGGAAGTGAGGATGAAATGCAAGAGTTTGCCTCTAATACACACCAATTAATGTTTGGGGAATGATACCATTTTTTAAGCATTTGAATGTTGGCGGCCCAGTAGTATAACAACATGTTTGGTAAAGCAAAACCCCCTGCAAGCTTGGGTCTCTCCAAAATTCTTCTCTGAATCCTGGGAGCCTTGCCCGCCCAAATGAATGATGATATAATGCCATCCAGTGATTTAAAAAAAGATTTGGGAAGAAAAAGAGGGAGAGTCTGAAAAAGAAATAGAATACGAGGCAGCACATTCATTTTGATTGTTTCAATTCGACCAACAAGTGAAAGAGGTAGGTCATGCCATCTCTGTAGGTCTAATTTGATATTCTCAATAAGTTTTGTGAAATTATTTTTATGAATAGAGCTAAGAGAGTGAGAGATATTGACCCCCAAGTATTTAAAGCCACTGGGTGAGAAGTGAAAGGGTAGAGCCCCTACTGGGATTGATTTAGCGGGCTGATTGACAGGGAAACAAAGACTTTTGGCGATATTCAATTTGTAACCTGAAAAAGTTCCAAACCTCCTAAGAAGATTTACTATACTATCAGTTGAATTTATTGGGTCTTGCACGTATAATAATAAATCATCTGCATAGAGAGAGACTCTGTGTTCATTGCCTCCTCTGATTATACCAGAGAACAGTTGAGAGGCCTTCAGGGCTATGGAAAGGGGTTCTATTGCCAGTGCCACTTCCTTATTCTTAATAGAATACAAACAACCACTGAAAAGTACCATCACTATGAAACCCTTTCCAGCTTCACCTCCCTCTCTCTGTCTCCTGTCCTCCTCTTTGTGTGTCTCCTATCAGAGCTCTGCACAGACAGCAGTGGAGGAGACTGAGAGGATCTTTACTGAGATGATCCGCTCCATTGAGAGAAGACGCTCTGAGGTGACAGAACTGATCAGAGTTCAGGAGAAGGCTGAGGTGAGTCGGGCTGAAGGAGTCCTAAAGAGACTGGAGCAGGAGATTGCTGAGCTGAAGAAGAGAGATGCTGAGCTGGAGCAGCTTTCACACACAGAGGATCACGTCCATTCCCTCAAGGTTACAGTGCATAATTCACTTCCAATACACATTACATATTCCAAATAAATCTTCTATCAATAAGAATTGTTTATAAAATCCTGTGCTCCTTTCCCTGAAATTGATATTCATATAACTAATGTACACTATGAGAGAATTCTCATGATAGGCCTGTGTTTTCTTATGGGAAAAAAGTTTTGATAAAAGCATCTACCAAGTACACAAAAACAAACATTTTTTGCATGAAGGAGCTGTGTACTGGTGTCAAACAGTACAAAACAGCAAAAAACAGTGAAACAGTACAAAAATGAGATTGGATTATGTGATATAAACAGGACATATATTTCTTATTTAAACAAAATCTAATTTTCAAGATTCGATTGTCATTTTTTTTGTTTGTCATTGTAGAATATTCCATCATTCAGAGATCTTCTTCACGTCAAAGACTCACCCAGCATGACCTTCAGACAAAGCTTCTCTTTTGAGGCTGTGAAGGAATCTGTCTCTGCAATGAAGGATGATATGGAGAAACCTCGATAGCATATTCAATCAGGAATTACACAAGACATCTCATTCAGGTTGGACAAACTTCTGTAACTGACACATTTATGGATGTGTAAGACATTCTTTTTATCAATGAGGAATAACCAGCTCCCCAAGACTTAGGAGTGTAAGTCTATCATCAAGCTACCATTATACATTCCATACAGCACAAATAAAATTTTGTTTAGAGCTAACAGGCCAGTCACCAACAACAAAGCCATGTCAGAAACACTAAATTCTCAAAGTACCTCAGTTAAA
>JAODXP020000019.1:39077134-39109608 GCA_027497455.2 Sardinella longiceps | reverse complement strand
TTTAAGCAGATGGTGAGCTACTTGTAGCTCCCAAGCTACCTGTTGGAGACCCCAGGCCTATGGTGTAAAGTGGGTTTTGTCTTTGTGTCTGGTTGGCCATGTCTCATTCCTCTTGTTTTCTCAATTGCAGTTGCCAGTTTGTGGTGATTGATGACCAGGACTACACGGCCCACTTCACTGATCCAGACTCTCTGGTCAACTGGGACTGTGTGCAGCAAGTGGTAAGATTACTAGATCCATTCACATCTCTCTCAGATGGCTTTGCTGTTTCTACACCCTGATAATCCCACATTTCTGATTTGAGTTGTAGAATTAGCCCCAATGCCCCAATTTAGAAAAAAAGTAATGGAAATTTAATTCGTCGCAATTGGAAAGTTATGGAAATTTTGTGTTGCTTAAATAGGTTTGATACCCAGAGGAAAGTGAAATCAAAAGTATCGATCTCAGTTTGTGGGCATTTGGAAGTTTCCACACTGGCACACACACCCCTCCTTAGCTGCCTTTATTTGTGATGAGGTGGTGTTCCCCTAACTTCCCCTCTCAAGACTTGCACATATTTTAAAGCTGTTTAGTTATTTCAACAAGACTTGACAAGGGTCTAGTGACGAAACGTTGTCTATTAAAAGAAACCCTTCACTTGGAGTTGAGTGTGTGGCAGGCCATCTTCTTTTCAAGGTTTATATTCCATCGCCTGCGTGTCAAAAACGATGCGCATTACTCTTTTTCCTACAAGGTCTCGCTGTGAAGCCCTTAGCAATAACATGCCTGCAGCATTAGCATAGTGGTTAAGGACCCTGACTCTAGTGCTCTAGTGGGCTGGTAGTCTGAAAGTTGTGGGTTCAAGTGTCGACTGTCACTGTTGTGCCCTTGAGCAAGGCACTTAGCCCCTAAGTTGCTCAAGGGGAGACATGCCCTGAAGTAATTGATGGTTGACAAATATAAGTTGCTTTGGATAAAAGCATCTGTTACTTGAAGAGAAATTTACATTTATGTATTTAGCAAAGAGAAGTGTTCTTCGCGCTTCAAATTTGGTGCAACCAGAGCAGGACGAATTACTATGAGTGTCGGTGCAACACAGATGACTTTTTAACTTTGACAAATGTAAGTTGCTTTGGATAAAAGCGTCTGCTAAATACATAAATGTAAATTTCTCTTCCTTTTTACCCGCAGAGGATCTACAGCCATGAGGTGCCCTCCTGCCCCATCTGCCTGTACCCTCCGGTGGCTGCACAGATCACACGCTGCGGCCACATCTTCTGCTGGCCCTGCATGCTGCACTACCTCTCCCTCAGCGACAAGAGCAGGTCCAAGTGCCCCATCTGCTACGAGGCTGTGCACGGGCACGACCTCAAGAGGTGAGTGAGCATCATCCTCTCCTGTCAGCATGCAGTCGTGATTTTTTTTTTTTTTTTTTTTTTTTAACCCTAACCCTTTATTTATTATTTTTTTGTAATGCATTTCTCATATAGACACTCTGTGCATTATTTTGAGTGATTTCTTGAAAAATACTGTAGTTATGCATTATGCTACATGTGTGTGTTGGGCTATGAGTTTATGCTATGTGCAGTGGTCGCAGGTAGTGGCAGTCAGTGATCTCCAGTTTTGCAGTAGTTTTTTTATTTTTCTGCTGAAGATATGATCTGATTCCTTCCCCTCCCCTACCTGCTGCAGTGTGGTTGCCATGGAGACCCGTCAGTATGCGGTGGGTGACCAGATCACCATGCAGCTGATGAGGAGGGAGAAGGGCTCACTGATCGCACTGCCCAGTGCCCAGTGGGTCAAGGTGGAGGAGCCCATCCGCTTTGGAGGTAGGACTGTCTGTGTGTCTGTCTATAGCTGCGTTCGGAAAGTCATATTGCGTGCTATATACTGCATACTGCTTCAGTATATACTGAGTACTGGATGCTACACCCACCATAGTATACAGTGTAGTAAGCCAAAAGTGATATTTTTCTTGTAATATACTACACAACCATGTGACCAACAAAGACTTATCAGCTTTAAACTCAAGTGAGAAGCTTGCTTCCCTCAATTGAAGTTAATGGTTAGCAATCAAGCTAAAGTCTTTAGGCAGGCATTTGACTGTAAAGCCATGCTCAGTTGCTCAAATGCTAACCCAAACAAAATAAGTTCTCTAACTAACAAACAAAGCACCACTACAACAGTCATATGTCCAAGAGATGTAGACATTGTGCAAGTTAAAATGGTTACTGTGTCAAAAATGCCACAAAATAGTTCAGTTTACAGTCACTCAAGTTTCAGCAAAACCACCACTACTGTCCGCCATTAATCTGAAGGAAAACCTGTGAGGGGGAAGATCGCGGGAATTGTGAGAATGCGTTGAATTATGGGACTGAAGTATCCGAGTAGTGAGCACCTCTTGTATACTGCCGATTTGGCCGCCATCAGTATAACATCCGGGAAACGTTTGCATACTTGTAATATTTTATATAATATATAATATTTTCCACATACTGCATACGATGTACTACTTCATGCCAGGATCAGTATACCAGTAGTACCCAGTATGCATTTTCGAACATGGCATATGTCTGTGTCTGTGTGTGTTTTTGTTAAGGGAATTAGGAAGTTGGGAGGGAGAGTGTTTCTAGGAAGGATAACTACTTTCTATTGGTCCAAAAGGATGTAAGGCCTAGCAAGTATATTGATTGTATTGAATTAGATTGTCTTGAAAATTGGAGGTTGAATCTTAAGGAATCTTGACAGATTTTGAAATGTTTTACCTGGAAATTTAATTAGATAAAGACATCTGTAGTGAAGGGAGAGAACAGTGACCCCACTCGGTCTCGAACTCAGGTCTCCGGGGTGCTAAACGTGCAACTTGACCGCAACACCAAAGTGCCAGGCTTGTTGGTATGGCAGTCAGAGCACATACTCAACCATAGTGACGGTACTCCCATCCCAACATCCAAAAAAAAAACCAAAACAGAAAACTATGTACTACTAATAAACTATGTGTTATCGTGTGTGTGTGTGTGTGTGTGTCGTGTGTGTGTGTGTGTGTGTGTGTGTACAGATGGGCATCTGGGTGCGTACTCGAAGCTGCTGCTGGCCTCTGAGGGTCAGGTGCTGGGGCTGCTGCGTGAGGAGAAGGAGGCCCTGGGGGCCCAGCTGTGTGTGGAGGTCGACGACCCACAGGCCTGCTTTATCCAGAGCGCTCTGCACCAGCTGCAGGTACACACACTCGCACTCTCTCACACACACACACACACACACACACACACACACACACACACACACACACACACACACTCTCGCACTCATATTAGTCTGCAGGACCTTGCACATACAAGGGGTGGTCTCTACCAAATTGCCCCATTGTTGGAGGTCAGAGTACTGTCCGTCGGTAGCGAGTGCAAACTGATTGGGGTGCAGGAAAATACAGCTGAAAGGGAATTTCAGTTGGCATGAGTTTGAGCATTTTCTGTCTTGCAGTTTTTTTGTGTTCTTCATGCTGACAGTATTCTGACACTACGTTCAACTCAACGTACAAACTTTCAAAGTTCCAAGACGCATCCTAGAGTGTCACTGAAATGGTAACATGGTTTTGTGTGTGTGTGTGTTTAGGAGCGTGAGGAATCTCTGCTGAAGCGTGCCTCTCACGATGGGGCCGGTGCTGAGGGACTGGACCTGCGAAGTCTGTCCCTGTCTGACCCCCCTTCTCCTGAGGCCACTGTGGTCGTCTCCAACTCCAGCTCCAGCTCTAAGGTGGGTCACAGAGAACTGCTCTTCATTCACTGAACTTCATTCGCTGAATTGTAGCTCCAAAGGTGGTGTTGGTTGGTATCTCCTCCCAACATAGTAAAACCACGTGTTGAGTTTTAATGGGAGGGTCATAAATTGCCAGTATGTTTCTCTGCATGGAATATTTGTCTCGGTGGATGTTTTTGTTACATTTCAGTAAATGAAATATGAAGTGATGAATTTCTAACTAATTAATTGGTGATCCTTTTGTACTGTATGTGAGCCTGTAGATGTGAAAATGAGGTGAACTCTTGATTGTCTCCTCTCTAGCCTGTACTGCAGTATGCCTCAGCGTTTGATGACGAGGTCCAGGTGGTGCCAGACGTGGACCCTGTAGAGGTGGCCGAGGAGGTGCCTGAAGGACCCGCTGAGCCTACCTTGAAACTGGAGGCTGCGGTGGAGGTTCCTCAGGCAGTGGAGGAGGCCCCTGCTGGACTCCAGGTGGAGATGGGCAAACCCCAGACCTCAGAGCCAGGGCCCTATTACTACTTCTACCAGGGTGAGTCGCCTCTTAACCATCGTCTTAGTTGGGATGTGAATGTGTGTGTTGGATGTCCTAGTCAGAAAAACTAAGCATAGTCATATATTATGCTTAGTTTTTCGGACATGGACATTCAACACACACATGCATTTCCCGTGTGTGAGTGAGTGTGAGGCTATTCTTTGAAAGGGCTGTGCAAAGTGAAAGTGATTTTTGATTTATGGTTGTGCGCATAAAATGTTTGAGAGCATAAAGTGTGTGTGTGTGTGTGTTTGTAGGGTGTGTGCGCAGTCTGTGTTTGTTAAATAATGAATATATGTTGTGTTTTGTGTGGGTATGCATATAGCGGAGGATGGGCAGCAGATGTTCCTGCACCCAGTGAATGTGCGCTGCTTGCTGAGGGAGTACGGTAGTCTGGAGGCCAGCCCTCCGGCCATCACCGCCACCGTGGTGGAGGTAGAGGGACAGGCAGTCACTGAGGTAAGGAGACACACACACACACACACACACACACACACACACACACACACACACACACACACACAGAGAGAGAAAACTCACACACACTTACTTCCATACTAATGCTACAACATTTACTTCCTTGTGTCAACACCGGTAGTCATGACTGGCACATTTAGACACACATCTGTGGTGAAAGACAAATTATGACACACAGTAATCCCTGTTGTAGCCTGTTAAGCAACAGACTGTCATCATGGTCACTGCTTTACAAAAACAGCAGCCAAGCAGTTCTGGATGACAGACTTTGGCCTGTGCTGTTAAACCTGCTTCTAGATATTCATTTTATTTCCAATGAAGGTGTGTTTGTGTATGTTGAGCGAATAAGCACATGAACCACTGCACAATCCAATCCTTTATCTTTGTGTGTGTTTGTAGGAAGTGCGCCGTCGGCACCGCTACCTGGCTCATCTGCCCCTGACGTGCGAGTTCAGCATCTGTGAGCTGAACCTACAGCCACCGGTTGTCTCCAGGGAGACCCTGGATAGTCTTGCAGGTGAACTCCCTTTATACTCTCTTCACCCCTCTCTGTGAGTGCTGTTACATGGACATGAATAGTCTGATTATACGACATCTCACAATGTTTGTAAACAAGGGTTGCTGAGATACTTTCGGGTGGCAGAAAGTAACCGGTACCCCATTGGCGTGAATACATTCAACGGGGAAAGCCTGTCTTGCATTAATAAATCCGCCTTTATGACTTGTTGTTTTGTAAAACGAAATAAGAACTGTTTACTGTTAAATCTAAAGACAGGTTGTATAACCAGAAAATAAACCTGTTGTCTTATACGATCTCTATACCTGTTACCCACTTAGCAACCGAATTAGGCTAACCGTTATAAACATGGGGACGTCGGCGCTGGTTTAGCTTGCTTCACAGAATGCTAGGTTAGCTTAACAGAGAGAGCAGGGGAAAACTTGTCTCAAATCAATAAGTCTGGCATCTATGATGTGATATGATGTGTTGTTCATATGCCCTGACATGCACATCTACTACAAGTTTATGCCAATAGCACGTTACCTTACCACTCTTGCTCCCCTCCTCTTCCCTCTTCTCAGATGACCTGGAGAAAAGGAAGCGTCTGCGTCAGAAGAAAGCGAGGGATGAGAAGCGGAGGGAGAGGCGCATTGAGATGGAGGAGAATAGGAAGCAGGGCAAATGTAAGAGACACTGAGCCCCACTTTTATAACTAATGTGTTCTATGCATCATCATTGCTCATCTTGTTGGATGGCCGCGACTCTCAACCAAGGAGGTTATGTTTTTGCCGGCGTCTGTCTTGTGTGTCTGTATCTTTGTACAACATAGCTCGAAAAGCACTGCACAGGCAACAGGGCAAATGTAAGAGACACTGAGACCCACTTTTATTGTAACTAATGTGGTCTACGCATGTCCATGGCTTAGGGCTGAGCGATATGGCAAAAAAAGTTATCACGATTTATTTTCCCATATTGAACGATCTCGATTTTTAATCACGATCATGATTAAAAAAAAAAAAACACTGATATAGGCTTTTCTACTGATCTTGTCATTGCACTGGCTCATAGGCCTATGCAATTGCAAGGGCCTACAGATACTGTACTGCAATTTATTGATCTAATTTATTGCAATTGTGGTATCCCAAAATGCATAAACTTTCATAACTTTCATCTTTTAAATAAGTATAGCAGAAACATGATACACAAATTTCTACCAGGCAAGGTGAAATATGGTGTGATGCATGCCTACAATGCATGATGAGCATACTTAGATTCAGGGTGAAATGCATTTACTGTTTCCATTCGCTCTGCAGGAGGCTCTCATTTTAATGACGAATTGATTTCATGTTAGACAAAGATAGTCTTTGCGTCTGCATAACTACTATAGAGGACGGATGTCCAACACTCCTGAAGTTGAAGATCACAAACGTCGAGAGAACTTTTATGTCTCGCATAAGGGTGAATGGGAACCGTAGATAAACCTTGCAACTAAATGTGCCCCACTATTTCTCCCTTCCTCGCCTGTTATACCGTCAAAAACACTCTACTTGCTCAATCGCAATTTAATGATTTTTTTTTTTTAACGATCGCGCAAGACTTTCATTCGTGGCTGTCCGTGTGCCAACATCTAACTATGGAATGCTACCAGAATTTCCTGAAGACGATAGAAATGCGTGTCTTCATAAATACCTGAAACGACGGCTAAGTTCTCTCTGGTAAAGTTAGGCTTCACAGCGGTGAACCTTTACCGTTGGCTACAGCGAGGGTTGTGCTCAACATTGAGCCGCACCCACATTGAGGCTGCAAGTCCGCAGCTCGGGGTACTTGGAGAAGTCGTATTGTTAGCATCAGTAGGCGCACACCTTTCCAACTGCATGTAACGCACGTGATCGAGAAAATATGCCCTCAGCTGATCACCGTGATCGAACTTAATTTGATCGCGATCCCTAATCGAGATTGCATAATCGCCCAGCCCTACCATGGCTCATCTCCTCTCTGATGGCCGAATCCTCTGATTGTTATCACCTCCACCAAGGAGGTTATGTTGTACAAAGACAGACAGACTCCAGCGAAAAACATAACTTAAAAAGTACTGCACGGATTACAATGTAATTGAACAAAGTGTGTGTATTGGGAAGAGTAACAACTGATTCAATTTATGGCCGTGATGGGAGATCCAGAACACCATCTGGAATGTATAATATTATTATTATTATTATTATTATTATTATTATTTAATAATAATAATAATAATAATAATAATAATAATAATAATAATAATAATAATAATAATAATAATAATAATATTATATCTGTGGCCACATTGCTTTGGCGGAGGTCTGTGCTCTCTGAGTGCTTTCCTAGTATTCTGTCTGTGACCACATTGCTTTGGCGGAGGTCTGCGCTCTCTGAGTGCTTTTGTATTTTGCTGTTTTTACACTGTGTTCTGATGGGAGTCTGTGTGGTGTGTTGTGTGCCGTTAGATCCGGAGGTGCACATTGGTCTGGAGAACCTGCAGCATTTCCCTGCGTTTGGTTCTCCCCCCACCAGCGGCAGCAGCCCTCCAGCCCACCCTCCAGAGTTCCTACTGGCTCCCCCCTCACCCCTCAGCAGCAGCCCTGCCTCAGGTCTCTCTCTCTCACACACACACACACACACACACACACACACACACACACACACACACACACACACACACACACACACACACACACACACACACACACACGTACGTTCAGTGGAAACAAACATACAACACACTTGCACATTTAGACACACAAAAGTATATGCACTTTTAAGTGGGGAAACAGAATATGTTTTCAGTGACTTTTGCTTTGTAGAGAACAGTGTAATATGAATGAATATTGATATACAGTAATGTATTGCTAGACAATAATGTTTGATAACATTCCTTTAGAAGTCCACAAGGTGGTGCAAGAACTTTTTTTTCTCTCTTGCATCAGTTTGCATCAAGGTTTATGTACAAAGTTCAAATGTTTGTGAAACACTTGACATTTATCTGGCTTTATTTGGTGGACCTTTTAGTATTGACATTTAGCGGTTTTATATTAGTTTAGTATAGAATTCTTAATGTATTTACAGTGTTTCCCACAGAATTTTCTGAAACTATGGGGGGCTCACCGTTTCGACCCCCCCCCCCTCCCCCAAAAAAAAAAAAAAACATAAATCCAGGGCTGCAGCTACTGAACATTTTTGGAATTGAGTAGTCGATTTTTTTCATCGATTTATGAAGTAATCAATTAAAACTTTGTGTTTTTAAACAAATCAATGTTATACGAAAGGTCTCACTGGCCCAGCCATTGGCTATTATTCCTGACAAAAAAGTCTCTCTCTCTCTGTCTCTCTCTCTAAACTCTTTTAGCTTATTCCAAAACTTTAGAACTTTGTAATCATCACTCTAAATATTTGGCTCATTAAATCATATTTGTAACATTAGGCTATGTAATGTTACATCAGTGCAAAATCATTGTAGCATTAGGCCATACACATGGCACATCAACTTATTGTAAACTTATCCCATCAATAAAATAAAACTTTTGTTCTTAGTTTTAGCTTTTAAAAGTCAAAACGATTACAGGCCTATCAACAGAAAAAAATCACCTAGGAATACAGAATAAGCCCAAATGCATTCACAGTAGCCTACATGCAAGACGGAGACAGAGGAAGGGAGGGAGCGTGCGTGTGTCTTGTCAGCAGCATGTGCCAAGCGCACTTGAGAGAGGGAGTGAGTGACTGTCTGTGCGTTTGCTGTCTTAATTGTAAACATCATAGGCCTACATTAGACTACCCATAACCGGCATCAAATTGTAAATACTGTAACTAACGCATGGTTAGCGATCGTAAATCAGCTAGAGTAGCCTAGACTTGCCTAAACGGGCGGCTACTTTCTGCATAGGTAGAGCAGTAGTTATGGTAGGCTGCATTCCTACACATTGTTCTTTTTACCTAGAGATCGTTTTAAAGTATCTCTGATTAAATGTTCCCACGCTAACTGCCTTCTATGCCCGCCAAGCTGGTTTCCGACATTATAGGCACGCTATTTCACTGACATCGGATTTACTCATGTCAACGGATATTTGATAAATAAATATTTCTTAGTCTTCAACTGACAATAGCACCCACTCACAGGCGACATCTTTGTCATGTTGTCACTAATTTATTGCTAACCTACTTCAGGCTTCGGAGCAGGACAGATGCGTGTTCAATTGTGTGTGTCAGTGCGTGTGCGAGCATGATTGGAGAAGCGCAGCACTGTAGATTTGAAAAGAGCTTTGACATTTTCTCCACCCTCAAAGAGGGCCTGAATTAGCCATAGGCCTACATAGGTAATTAAAAGCAATGCAAAACTAAAGAGACAAACTGAAACAGTGGTAGACTATGTTGAAATAGCGGATTTTTTTTTTTCTTTCTTTCTTTTTTTTTTTTTTTTTTTTTCCCCCTTCCGCACAAACTATGGCGGGTCTCAGGAAACTATGGCGGCCCGCCATAGATTAATACATGTGTGGGAAACACTGATTTAGAAAATCAACCTTACCATATCTTGGCATGACTCAGATCATGTAACATGTTGCCTCTAGGGCAGTTCCCTATTATCACCGTAATAAACATGCATAATCAATTTAGACATTATTCTCCTTGTGAACCTCCTAAAGAGCAGTGATTTCATGACTCTCTTTGTCCCTTCCTGCTCCCCATCTCTGTTGTGCTCCCCCTGCTGGTGTGGTGTTACTGTTGCAGATGGCCTGATGTTCCCCAGTCTGGGTGCGCACAGCCCTGTGCTGAGTGTGGGCAGTATGGAGGATGACTCCCACTGCATGTCCTTCGCCCAGGTAATTTCAGCTTGTAATGATCTCACACACACTTAAGACAAAGCACACCAGTTACAATCAACATTGTAGATGTGCTCTGATTTCTCCTTGTTGTATCTGATTGAGTATCTTTTCAACATTACAGATGCTCAGAGATGGCAAAGCCAGAGCTGATTTTGGGCCCAAGATTACCCCAAAGAAAGGTGAGAATCAGCACCACTTCACTTCACAATCAGAGATTGTAGTAAGGAAGTTGCACTATATTCTTCGTCTTCAAGCTTGTGACAAATTTTGCCTGCTTCTTCCACCCCCAGTAGACCAGCTGCTGCCCCCCCAGTGGCGGACAGTGATGGGGAGAGTGACGGCTCAGACCGGGTTCCTGTGCCCAGCTTCCAGAACTCCTTCAGCCAGGCCTTTGAGAAGGCCCTCATGCAGCTGGACCATGGGCCCCCTGCAGCACCGCAGCCTGCCCCCTTGCCAGGTGTGTGTGTGTGTGTGTGTGTGTGCGCGCGCGCGCACGGCCCCCAATATGGGTTGGAGAGTAGCTGTTTGTGTAATTGTCACAAAGTTTCACTTGGGGCTGCTCAATTATGAAAAATCATTATCATGATCATTTAGGTGTATATTGAAATCTCAATTATTCAAACGATTATTTTTGAGTTAAAAAAAAAAAAAAAGAAATGTGGCATTTGAAATTTGAGACTTCTGATTTGCGCTGTTTTTTTTAAACATGGCGACACTGGTATACTGCTGCTTGACAGTGAGTGTGAGGTAGAAGGGCTGTATTGAAATGCTTTGGAAGTCTTTTCATAGGCCTACTGTACAATGAAAAATGGAAAATCATTTCAACTCTATTAGTTTAGTTTGGATATCGTCATCGTAATCACTATATAAATTTGATTAATTGCAAGGCCCTGGTTTCATTTAAGCTTTTGGAGTTGATCTAGTGAATTTGAGATCCAGCCAGTCCCACACCTTCTGATGAACTCTGTCCTTGTTTTATTCTGTGTTTCAGAAGAGAAAGGGGGGAAGAAGAAGAAGAAAAAGCAGAAGCTTCTGTTCAGCACCTCTATGGTTCACACTAAGTAGAAGACAACTTACAAGCCCACCACACACACAGAGCGCACACACTCACCCACCTCGAACATTCTTCGCTCAAGACTCCCCCCCCCCCCCCACCACCACCACCACCACCACCACCACCTAGCTGTGCATCTCACTTACCTTTTTAAAAGCTTTTTTTTTTTTTTTCCTTTCCTCATAATTGCGACTCCTCTTGCACAGATTCTAAGTATTAGCTGTAGCAACTTTTAGTGACTTGAAGCACCAGTGCCCTTCTGCACTGTCCAAAACTTGGCCCTGTATGTTTAGGCGATCACCCCCATTCCTTGAAAACATGTTTTTGAATAAATGTGAATTGATGCTGAATAGAGAAAGTGATGTTTGCACAAAGTTCAATTGTGCAGTGCAGTTAACATTAAACTGCAGATTTGGCCTTGCTGAACATCACACAACCCCAGCGTCATAGTTTCACTTAGAGAAATGGCCATCAGCAAAAGGACCCTGAAAATGAACATGGGCTAAAGAAAGCAAACAACCTAGGAAAGCGTAATTTCTGTTAAACTAGTGTTTGATTGTTGGAGTGGGTTGGTGGGTGGGCAGGTGAAGTGTAGCAGTCAGCCAGCTGTAGATTTACCTTCTAGGAGCGCCACTCCCACTCACAGTCACACCCCTGCAGACCTACAGGCCCCGCCTACTATGACAACTGTTGTCGATTCTCTGGCTACTCTGGGAAGTCATGGCGGCCATATTGATCTGGGCCTTCTAAAGCGGATCATAAAGACGTGAATCTTATCATTGTGGCTCAATTATCCCAACCTAGCTTAAGAATGTTCTGTAAATTTAACCAATAGAATCCCAAGTATATTCCCCAACAGTCATTTTGAAGATTTCAGGTGTATTGCCCTACACTTCCTTGCACTTTTTTACACACACACACACACACACACACACACACACACACACACACACACACACACACACACACTCTTCAAGCTCCCGATTAGTTAGCTATGGTCCTCCAAGACCAATCAGTTGAGCCGCTTAGTTGACCAGCTATAAATATTTAAGATTATTTTATGTGACCAGTTTAATTGACTTTTCAATGAGCTATGGTTCCAGTTCCAGACTTTTTAATGAATACTTTCATCCACATAACTAGTCTAAGTGAAACCAGTTTACCCGCAGGGTCCTCAGTGTTCCAAGTCCAACCCTGTAACATTACTGCTTCCTCTGTGTGTGGGTGTGTGAAACCATAGAGAAGTGCTGTCTGCTAATCTGCTTGCCATGTATTGAGTGTAAAGACAGACATTAAGAGAGATGATTATACAAAATATTTTTGTTTGAGGGTTCTTTAAATTTACTTTAATTTTTTTAGGTCAACTTCACAGGAAAAAAGTTAAACTGGCCTAAAGTTGGAATGAATAAAGATTATTATACACATTCAAAAGGAAGTGTTGTCATTCATATTGATGTGGGAATAGGTTGTCGCATAGCCTGACACGTCAGACTATATCATAAGAATGTATAGTCTGAAGACCACTGATAGATTGTACCTCAATGGAGGGGCAGGTGATTGCGTTGTCTTTCAAACTGCCTCTCCACGTAATAGGCTAGCGTTCCGGCCAGTGGTACCAGCTGGTATATCAAACTTTTCCCGTAGCCCGTCGGTAACACGGCAAAGACATCTTTTTCAGAACGAAAAACTTCAGTGCACTTTCTTGTTTCACTTTCAAAGAAAATGACAAGTGCAATTCGTCCAAAACTAAAGCCAAAGACGATTCCGCTCTGGTTTGAGCAGGGCTGTAGTCATCGTACAAAGCCCGCCTTACGATTTCCTGTACACATACCGCGCTGTGATTGGTTATCTGCCTCCAGAGGAAGGCTAAAACGGGTTTCTATCAGTGGCCTCTAGACGTACCTCTGTGCAAATTCAAATTTGCTACCACTAGGGGTACGTCTAGAGTCTAGGCTAGGTTGTCGCATACAATACAACATCAATAGTGTGCAATGTGGGAAAAGTGACATACCGGGGTCCATGGTTTGTTTTTTTAAATCAATTCTTTCACATGTACCAGACATTCAAAGGAATTGAAATTGCATGTATATACATATTCGTTATATATACAGTGGGGAGAACAAGTATTTGATACACTGCTGATTTCTTAGGTTTTCCCACTTGCAAAGCATGTAGAAGGTTGTAACTTCTATCACAGGTACTCTACAACTGTAAGTGATGAAACCTAAAACAAAAATCCAGAAAATCACAGTATGATTTTTAAATAATTATTTTGCATGTTATTGCAGGACATAAGTATTTGATCATCTATCAACCAGTAAGATATTTGGCTCTCACAAACATGTTAGTTCTTCTTTAAGAAGCCCTCCTGTTCTCCACTCATTACCTGTATTAACTGCACCTGTTTGAACTCGTTAACCTGTATAAAAGACACCTGTCGACACAATCAATCAGACTCCAACCTCTCCACAATGCCCAAGACCAGAGAGCTGAGTAACTACATCAGGGATAAAATTGTAGACCTGCACAAGGCTGGGATGGGCTATAGGACAATAGCCAAGCAGCTTGGTGAGAAGGCAACAACTGTTGGTGCAATTATTAGAAAATGGAAGATATTTAAGACAACTGTCAATCTCCCTCGGTCTGGGGCGCCATGCAAGATCTCACCTCGTGGGGCATCAGTGATCATGAGGAAGGTGAGGAATGAGCCCAGAACTACACGGCAGGACCTGGTTAATGACCTGACTAGAGCTGGGACAACAGTCTCAAAGAAAACCATCAGTAGCACACTACGCCGTCAAGGATCAAAATCCTGCAGTGTACGCAAGGTGCCCTTGCTCAAGCCAACGCATGTCAAGGCCCGCCTGAAGTTTGCAAATGACCATTTGGATGATTCTGAGGAGGACTGGGAGCAGGTCATGTGGTCTGATGAAACAAAAATAGAACTGTTTGGGTTAAACTCCACTCGTCGTGTTTGGAGGAAGAAGAATGATGAGTACAACCCCAAGAACACCATCCCAACTGTGAAGCATGGCGGTGGAAACATCATTCTTTGTGGATGCTTTTCTGCAAAGGGGACAGGACAACTGCACCGTATTGAGGGAAGGATGGATGGGGCCATGTATCGTGAGATCTTGGCCAACAACCTCCTTCCCTCAGTAAGAGCATTGAAGACGACCCAAAACATACAGCCAGGGCAACTAAGGAGTGGCTCCGTAGGAAACATCTCAAGATCCTGGAGTGGCCTTGCCAGTCTCCAGACCTGAATCCAATAGAAAACCTTTGGAGGGAGCTTAAAATCCGGGTGTATCAAATACTTATTTCTTGCAATAAAATGGAAAATAATCATTTAAAAATCATACAATGTGATTTTCTGGATTTTTGTTTTACATTCCATCACTCATGGTTGTAGAGTACCGTAATTTCCCGACTATTAGCCGCGGATTATACATTGATTTTGCTAAATTTCTTCCGCTATGAGGTTAAAATAGGGAGGCAGTTAATATGGTGTTAATATGGTTTCGTTTTTTTTAACTTGAATAAAACACTGTCCTGCGGCTTATACACAATGCGGCTTATTTGCGGGAAATTACTGTATCCATGATAGAAATTACAGACTTCTACATACTTTGCAAGTGGGAAAACCTGAAAAATCAGCAGTGTATGAAATACTTGTTCTCCCCACTGTATATATATATATATATATATATATATATATATATATATATATATATATAAAATCTCACACACACACACATGCAAGTCAAGGGATCTGAGAAATTGTGTTCTAGGCAATGAGGTAGGCCCATGGCCACTGCTTGTGCACTGGTCCCAGAATTTGGCGCTATGCCCCGTTGTGGTGCTAAAGATCCACCAACCATAACAAGCTGATGTCCAAAGGTGCTGTTGAGGCATCTCTGGCATGTGTGCTGGGCCTGAGTATGCTTGGGGAAGTACTGCCCCCTGGCCCTGGCACAGCTGTCTGGCCTGAGAGCTGCATGCTGCATCTCTTGGGTGAGCCGCTAAACCAGGGGTTGGTCCGAACCTTTTTAGCTGAGACAAATTTAAAATTTTAATTCCATGAGAGCCATACAATATAGAGGCATGTCTGTAACATGTCTCTTATTCGTTTGATTATCTTATTATTTGAAAAGACATCAAAAAGTCCATCGGCAACATCAAGCATTAGTGTTTTAGCAGGCTCCCCATCAGTGAATGGTTTTCCGTTTCTCACAATTGCTTGGACTGAAATGGATGAATGGATTGAAAAAGCCCTACATGAGAGTTTTACATTTTTAATGTTATTCTTTTTATTAAAGATTTGTATGCAAGCCAGATGCAACCATTAAAAGAGCCACAGGCTCCCTACCCCTGCGTTAAACCGAGGTCCTGACTCTCATTGGTCATAAAAGATTCCCCCCACTGCAATTGGCTCATTCATCCCCTTCCTCCTGTCCATTCCCTGGCTTGACATTTTATAGCCTAAATCGAAACCCATTTTGATTGGAACCTGCTATAGACCACCTGATCAAAATAATTTTTACTAACTTTTGGAGGAATCTTGTGTTAAATATGTGGATTTTGTCAAGTCAGGGGTGATAATTCCTGGAGACTTTAATACTAATGTGTTAAAACCTGCATCAGACAATCAGCAAAAGCAAAAATCTCAAAAGTGGAGTGATAGACTAGTAGATCATTGAATGATCACTAAGGCCATACTGTACACGTAAAATTCAAAAACCCAAGGTTCATTGTCACGTTACAATTAAAATTAGATCCCTCAAAAACCACAGCAGGGAGTTTTGTAGTCTGTTAAGGGACATGGACTGATCTCCAGTGTTTAATTGTATATATGTCGATAATGCCTGGTTTCATTTTAAATCTATGCTTATTAAGGCCATTGACATTGTGGCCACCAGAGAAAAAACATCAGAAGGCAAAAACTGAGCCCTGGATGAATGACACGGCCACGGGGTGGTGTGCTGCACTCTCCTAAGTCTCTTTGTGAGAGTATAAATGAAATAGATCACACAGCTGTAAGGGGAAGGCTTTGTTTTTGATGTGGCGAGAGCCAAAAGCCAACGTGGGGCTCGAATCCACAACCCTGAGATTAATTTAACAGAGAAAACAAAATGCATGTTAACTATTAAAGTGCATATTATCTTTAAATCATGAATAAAACATATTTTATTAGCCTCATAGGATAATTGCCCAAGTCATATTTCAGTGTTTTTGGGAAACAAGAAAAAAACGTGACCATGACGTGGCTTCAGCCTTGGCCAGGTGTTGGCATCTGCAGGAAGCAGACGACTCATCCACCCACAGACAACAGACACCAAGTGGATGGTGAATCCCTGTGACCTCATAAGACATCCTGTTTGACCATGAAACTACTGAGATTTAAAAAAAAAAAAAAAAAAAAAAAGATTACTCATATTCGTCATGGCATAATTGGTGGGAAGTGTTGGCTTTTTGAAGAAAATGTAAACAACCATGGTCATTAATGGGTTAAAGGCCATTTTAATCACTTTTAAGTGATCAGAAATGGCTTCAGCATCCTCAATAATGCCTAAATCCACTCCAGAATCATTGAAATTAAAAATTAATTAATGCTAATGTGTTAATTATGCAAATTGCCCAACATATGCAAGTTAGCATCTGGCAGTTTCTTACTGCTGGTGACCCATACCATATATATTTCTGTAATAAAACTTTGGTGTACTTAACATTGCCGGGTTCACTATGGGCTGGCAAACAGACTAATTTCCTGATCTAAAGTGACTTCTGAGTTCTCAACTGAAGAGGTGAACTATAAATGTGTTCAAATGTGTCCATCTGTATAATCTTAGCTTTATATTATTGGAGTGAACTGTACAACACTATGACAGAGAAAAGCTTCTATCCACATGGAGACAAGAAACACTGAGTATTCAAAAGTTTCTTTAGGTCATATGAGATATGCAGTTAAAACCACCATTTATATGGAAAAACGGTAAAGCTTTTTCAAATTTTTCCTTTATATGACAATAAGTTTGTCCTGGTATGCATCCAATAATGAGATTGGACTATGACATTTATAATATAACATTGACAGGGAAGTGTGCAGGTGTCCTTTTTGTTTTTTTTTTTTCAATTTTATGTTATACAGTATTTACACCACTGAACACATTGTTACATTGCGTCCTGTCAGTAATGTTTAAACATATTCAAGTGATGTTTTGAAATCCTGTGGCTCATATATAATACAGCTGAAAGTCACTGGAAGACAGGGGTTCAGACTTAATTGTTCTTTGTTGAATGTTTGACTCATGCCCACGGAGACACAAAGCCTACAATTGAAGATTGCCGGTGCTTGACTTTTAGAATAATATACTGTCTTGTCCTGTGGTTTGATTCAACTGTATGGCCATATGATGAACGGGATACTGGGAAGACAAAGAAGGGAAGCTTCCAAGCTTCCTCAGTATGGAATTACATGGAATCTTTTTACTTTTCAAATACTGATATGCGACATTAATCTGGAAGTAAAATCTTTGGTTTAATCATAAAATGTAAGAGAAAGGTGGTATTGGGGACCTACAGTATGCCTGTGTGTGTTCAACAGTCCTGTGAATGAAATTAAAGAGAGCATGGCATCCACTTTTCTTGGCACTCAAGGAACAATGATGCCTTATTTCATGAATGATCCCAGGAAGTAGTAGGGATAATGTGGATGACCCACAGACAGGCTGTTGTTTTGGTGCATATTCAAAGTCGATCCACAGCATTTTGTAAGCAGCCGTATTTCCGCAAATCTAATACATAGACCTGAAGAAATATAAGAGAACAGAGTTTTAGACTGTAGCATGAAGACACAAAGCCCCTGACTTCTCACAGTGGGGAAGATGTTGTTATCTGAACATTTCATGCTAATCACAGCTTTAAGCATCACGGTAGAACATTTCTACATGAAAGCTTCTCATGGAACCTGTAGGGCTAGAGGACAAGTGACACTTACTGTTCCATCTGATGCACTGGCTCCCACTCTGTCCCCTGTTGCATTCCAGCAAACACACACACACACACACACACACACACACACACAGCCAATACAGCAGTGAAGATCTTGGGTTTTGACTAACACGGACAAATTTATGTGACACTGACAAACTATTAGCGTCTTATCTCCACCTTTCTGAAAAACAACAACAGATACACAAAGTTTTTGCTAAGCAACGCTTGAGCTTTTACTACTCAAGACACAAAGTATATCTTTCAGTACAGTGCTCTTACCATGAAGCTGAAAACTGAAATGTCATGTATCGGTACAACTTCCAAGAGTGGATGTAGAGGTAAGCAGAGGAGAATATGCTCAAAGACATGAGACCCCAGCATTTCTCTCTCTCTCTCTCTCTCTCTCTCTCTCTCTCTCTCTCTCTCTCTCTCTTTCTCTCTCTCTCTCTACACACACACACACACACACACACACACACACACACACTACAGCAGTTTGCCACACACAGTTCTGGCTGTATAGGATCTGACATTCAAATGAAAGGCAGTCCTAGTAATTGACATATTTTACAGTTCTGCTGTAACACACACACATTGGGTTGTCATTGAAGTTCTTGTAAATCATGCAGAGCTGGGCAAACATGTAGAGCTGGGCAAAAATGTACATATCATAATACTGTACAGATGCAAATATGACACACACACACACACACACACACACACACACACACACACACACACACACACACACACACACACACACACACAGAGCACCCCACACATTAACTATTGGGTGATAAATGTTTAGATGAGCCCAGTGCCCACCTGCTTCAATGCAACAGTACAATACTTCCCCTCCCACTGGCTTTCTTGAGTTAACTAGAACTGTCATCTGTGTTTATTTTAGAGTACTAATAGATACCAGATTGGAAATATGTCATTTGTAACAGAACATGACTAATGTAATGAAAATGTATTGCAGCACAGGCCTCTCAGAGTACACAGAAAGTAGACCTGCTCCCCCAACCCTCCTTCCCCTCCCACAGGCTACCAACCCTGACACAATGACTGCGTTTACATGGACATTCATATTCCGACTATTGATCATATTCTGAATATGACCATATTCTGATTATGCTGTTTACATGAGCGGCTAATAGAATATTCCGTTCATATTCCTCGTTTACATGCAACATCGCATATTCTGATTAACAGAGAAGAGACGGTTCACCAAAGTTCTGAAGAATCTTTTTCAACTATCGTTTAAGTTCCATCCGCGATTCTTCTTGTCTGTGAAGATTCCAAAAGGTGAATAATGCGATCATAATGCGATTAAGGTGTTTACATGACCAGAACGCACCTCAATAATCAGAATATGATCGGTATACTCCACCTACCTTATTCTGATTATGCTTATTCGGAATATGACCTTAATCGGGTTAAGGTAATCAGAATATTGCGTTTACATGGCACTTTCATATTCAGAATAAGGTCATAATCCGATTAATATCGGAATATTAATGTCCATGTAAACGCAGTCACTGACCCTCCTGCACAGAGTCCAGACCACATTCACTCAACCGCTCTACCCTGGGTTTTGGACACATAGCACTGGATCATCAGTGAAACTGTTGTGACTCACAGCATACAGCAGGATAAATATGTTTGAGTAATACAATCCTCAAACTGACTCAGTCTGGAGATTTTGGACATCAAAGCCAACAAATTAGACTACAACAGAAAAAAAGACCCAAAAAACTGCACCTTGCTGATTAATATTCTATACTAAGAGAAGCCTGCTATACTTCTTGATCTTACCTTTTGCAACTGCAATTTATTTTGGTGGAACTTGGTGAAACGTCTTATAGGCAGGCACCATTTATTGGTCATTGGTTAGTTGTAGGCTGTTGGCGAATAGGCCTAAGGACCATTTCTTTCTTTTTAGCATGTTTAGCCCCTGTTCTGTGTCTAGGATGAAATAGAATCATTGATATCAATATTTTCAGTTTCATAGGACGCATGTAAATAATACTGTAATAATCAGGAATATTTGTAAATATAAGTCAATAAAATACTCCTGAACACAGTTGGTTTTCTGTTTACTGTAAGTTCATGGGAATCAGCACTTTCTTACTCCCCATCAGGGAATGTGTCTTTGTTCTTTCTCCTCTGATAAAACAAGATAAAATCACCTCTATTTGAGGACAAAAGCTCTTAACAACAAACATTCACTGTGAACAACAAATACTAATACTCATTTATGGTAGAGATGATCTCCAATAATCATGGGTTTCAGGACCTTAAGACAATGACTTTGTTCATAGTAGTAGTAGTACTGTATGTCAGGGGCAAGGACATAATATGAACAAAAAATACTGATGTACTGATTTGTGTTCCTCTGGGTTTGTGTTCACTGATGGATAGTTGAGATTTCTGTGAGTGCAGGTCTGGTCAGAAGAGCAGCCATCAGCATCCACTCTCTTGCAAGGATCTGTCAGCTGCCACTCAACTGAAAATTGAAACGTCTGCACCTGTCACATCAGTGTCTGTCCTCCACTTTGGACCAACCCAACTCTACAATATACAATAAAAATATTTGAACTATGATACGAGCTATTTCGAAAATTAAGAATAAAGCTTTGTTGCTGATCAAAGTGGGACTCCATTCTCCAGGCTTTCACTCATACACACAGGTTTATGATTGGCCCCTCCCCCATGCACACCCTACTCGTCTTCCTGATAGTTCTGAGAAAGTGAAACTGAATTCTCACACTGTTCCGGCTTCTTTAGAGTGTGTGCTTGGTGTTGGTGAGAGCTAGAAAATGGCGGAGGCGATTACTAAGGAGGAAGATTCTTTCACATGTCCAGTGTGTCTGGATCTGCTGAAGGATCCAGTGGCTATTCCCTGTGGACATAATTTCTGTATGAGGTGCATTAATGGCTGCTGGGATCAGGAGGATCAGAAAGGAGTCTACAGCTGCCCCCTGTGCAAACAGACATTCACAGCCAGGCCTGTTCTGTCTAAAAACCCTCTGATTGCTGAAATGGTGGAGAAATTTAGGAGGACAAAAATCCAAGCTGTACAAACTGCTGTATCTACTGCTGGTTCTGGAAATGTGGAGTGTGACGTCTGCACTGGGAAAAAACTCAAAGCTGTGAAGTCCTGTCTGGATTGTCTGATGTCTTACTGTGAAACTCACTTTAAACTACATAATGACCTTCATCGAAGTAGAAAACACTCAGTGATTGATGCTACAGTGCAGCTACAGGAGAGGATCTGCTCCAGTCATAATAAAGTTTTAGAAATATTCTGTCGTACTGATCGGAGTTGTATCTGCTATCTGTGCACAATGGATGAACATAAAGGCCATGACACAGTCACAGCTGCAGCAGAATGGAGAAACAAACAGGTGAGTTAGGCTACTGGAACAGACTACAATGCTGTTATGAGTGGCCTGGGACATTTTGAAGGATAATTTTAAATCTAAGATCATTAAGTTATTTATGTTTTAAAATGATCTGTCAGACCGTCTTCACCATTATTAGAAAACATGAACCAGGAAACCAGTAGGAGGTCCAAGGTGCAAAATCTTTTTAGCCTGGCAATGATTGGCATACACCTTCAACCTATGATCCCGAAAGAAATCTGTAGGTCTGATTTGAATTATGTTTGGCAAATGTCAGTGGTCTTGCTAAAATGACATGAATACACTAAAATAATTTGCATATTTGTACCTTATGAACAGAAAGAGTTGGGTGAGACTCAGAGGAGATTCCAGCAGAGAATCCAGAGGGAGAGAAGGAGCTGCAGGAGCTGAGGAAGGCTGTGGACACTCTCAAGGTGGGCTACTAGATACTAGAGATATGATGGAAGTTTCATCTCTCAAATATTATGGCTCTTCTGCTATTGTATTGGTATGGCAGAGGACTTATTATATCATACTGGGTCATGTATATCATACATACATATCAGATACATAAGAAATGTAAATGCTACTGATGCTACCAACTTTTACTGAACATATGAATATTGTTGCCAGTGATGAAACCCTTTTCAGCTTCACCTCCCTCTGTGTGTCTCCTGTCCTCCTCTTTGTGTGTCTCCTACCAGAGCTCTGCACAGACAGCAGTGGAGGACAGTGAGAGGATCTTTACTGAGATGATCCGCTCCATTGAGAGAAGACGCTCTGAGGTGACAGAGCTGATCAGAGCTCAGGAGAAGGCTGAGGTGAGTCAGGCTGAAGGACTCCTGAAGAGACTGGAGCAGGAGATTGCTGAGCTGAAGAGGAGAGATGCTGAGCTGGAGCAGCTTTCACAGTCACAGGATCACATCCCTTTCCTCAAGGTAACGTCATTGTTTGCATCATACTGTATTTATGCTACCAAGAGAATGTATTGCTCTATATGTAACAGTTATGCACATTGAATATTACATTGTAAGCATATTTACTTATTTAGCATACTTATTTAACATATTTAGCATTTGTCTGTCTGTCTGTGTACAAAATAACTTGAAAAGTACTGCATGGATTTGGATTAGATTTTCAGACAAGGTGTATATTGGGACAAGTAACAACTGATTCGATTTTGGTGGTGATCCTTGTTCCAGAGCACCGTCTGGACATTATATTGTGTCTGTGACCACATTTCCTCACCTGCCATTGGAAATGCACTATTCAGGTGGCCTGTCTCACATATTGTTTCTGTCCACAGAGTTTCCAGTCTATCAGAGACCCTCCTCGCTCTAAAGATCTACCCAACATGACCTTCAATCAAAACATCTCTTTTGAGGCTGTGAAGGAATCAGTGTCTGCACTGAAGATGCAGCTGGAGGAGAAACTGGATGGTGTCTTCAAGCAGGAAGTAGCCAAGATCTCTGCAGCAGGTGGGACTGATTTTTGGAAATAAATTTCACTTATGATACCTTGTTATGACTCAGATGATTTAACATACTTGTGGTTTTATTCTGACCAGATACATTTTCTGTCTCTCAACAGTGACCAATATCCAGGTCATCCAGTCTTTACAATGTGAGTTCCCCCACACACTTTACATAAATACACCCAGAGGTTTTACTATCATTTGATTCATTATCGTGGTAGTTTTAGCCCCTCTGAGAACTTCCTTATCTGTGCTATAACTGCTGCTTGTATAATGTGGTGCTGTCAGTGTTAAATTACTGGTTGTCAAATATTTGTTAAGATTGTTACAGTAAATGATCTTTTGTGCCAGTGGGGTACTTATGTGCTGCTAGTTAGTTCTTTAGATCCTGGGTGATACATGAGTGTCTCCTTTGTTGGTTCCCAGATACTGATCCTGAACTCCCTATCAGAAGAACAAGCAGTAATGAAATGATAAAACCAAACAGTAAGTCTTCAATCAATGATTCTAAAAGCCTGAAAGCCTTTACACCAGGAGTCTACGAAATGATTGGTGGTTTCATTGAGTCTCAGACTTCCCAAGTCTCCAGGAATGTCCATGAGTCTGCCGTGTTTTGATAGTGGCTCACGGATGCCTGCTAGTGATGTAAAATCACACAGAGAGAAATAAAGAGAGAAATAAAGTTTTGAGAAATAAAGTTTTGCACTACTGTGCAAAATTTCTTGTTGGGTGCAACGGAGAGAGAGTTCCTAAGTAGATTTATGTAAACAGATAGGCCAGAGGCCTCTGTCTCTCATCATCAAATCACTTTGTCAGTAAAATGAGTTTCTTGCAGGGCAATTGTAGCCTGACATAGCCCGACCATAATACTGCTGTTCATTAGTATTCATGGTCTGGAGGTTCTTTAACCTGACACGATTATACTGTGGAGGGGAGGGCATTCACTTCTGGTTTGAAACAATTGGACAGCTCGTCTAATCAGCTTCGCTTATTGGCCGGTAGACTCTCTACCGATGTAAACACGCCCCAGAGGACCGTTCCCAGACCATGGATACGGATGAACATTCGTATTATGGGCGGGCTATGTCAGGCTAGGGCAATTGGAAATAAATAAAGCATTTCACCCTAAAGTAAAGTACTGTATGGTCATGTATTGTAGGCTTATGTAACACCATTTTAATGCTTTTGCTGGGTAGAAATAATGTACATGTTCCTACTGTGCTTGTTTTGTTTTAAACAGCTGATGAGAGTTAACAGGATAGTTCCATCTGCATTGCAATGCATTTGCAATGTAATGATGAAGCCAATAGAATATCTCTTGGACTGGTCACCTTAAAAGGCCATTCTAACATGTGCAGTTTTACTACACAACACAGTGCCTCTGATGTCACAAGTTTTGTGTCAGTGTGCAGCTGTCATGCTGAGTGCTGTAAAATGCACCAGAGTATTTACCTGTGAACTGAATGCACAGGTGAAGGGATCACTAATACATGTGTGGACAAATAAAAGTTTAGGGAAAAGTCCAAGGTGAATCAACCCCTTGGCCCCATTTGTTTTCATCCTAATAATCTGATCTGACATGATGAAATCTGCACTTTATATTCACTACTGGTCTACTGTGATTCTGTCTGTTTCAGTGTCTGATATCCAGGCTGTTTGTCCTGAACCAAAGACCAGGGAGGAGTTCTCACAGTGTAAGATGGACACACACACACACACACACACACACACACACACACACACACACACACACACACACACACATTCACACACGCATTAAATACACTCATCAAATACACACACACACACACACACACACACACACACACACACTCACACTGAGCCATCTCTCTGCTTCTTTATCTTACTCTCTTACTCACACAAATGTATACACACACATACTCACACTTAGTCATCTCATCCTACACACACACACACACACACACACACACACACACACACACACACACACACACACAGAGAGAGAGAGAGAGGGAGAGACACACACACACACACACACACACACACACACACACACTCATCCTAACACACACTCCCACACACTCTCTTTCTCTCCCTTTCTCCATTATGGCCAAAGTGCTTAGACACATACACACATGCACACACACACACTGTTAGTCATCTCTCTTTCTCTGTCTCTATATTATGGTGAAAGTGCTTACACACACATACAAAGGTACTGTGTCTATCAGCACACACACACACACACACACACACACACACACACACACACACACACACACATACACACACACACACACACACACACACACACACACACACACAGTGGGTTAGTAAGTCAACACACAACAACTGTACTGTATATACTGTACATATTGTACACATACACATACTGTACTGTATGCACACACACACACACACACACACACACACACACACACACACACACACACACACACACACACACACACAAACAGCTCTCTTACAAGTATATGTGCGAGCATTCATGCAGAGATGTTCAGAGTGTGAGACTGAGATGTGCAACATTCCCTCCCATGAGAAAAAAAAGTATAAAAAATAAATCCAGGTCACATGACACATGACATCAGCAACACTCTCTCACATACACCCAATATAAAACACATTTGTTCTTTTCTCTCCTCCATCAGATTCCTGTCACTTCACACTGGATCCAAACACAGCAAACAGAAAACTCCATCTGTCTGAGGGGAACAGGAGGGTGGAGTGGAGAGCTGAGTTCCAGTCATATCCTGATCATCCAGAGAGATTTGATGTGAGGCCTCAGGTGCTGTGTAGAGAGGGTGTGTCTGGACGCTGCTACTGGGAGGTGGAGTGGAGTGGGGGGGTTTATATATCAGTCTCATATAAAAGCATCAGCAGGAAAGGAGGAGGTGATGAGTGTGTGTTTGGAGGTAATAATCAGTCCTGGAGTCTGAGTCTGTGCAGCTCCAGCTCCTATTTCATACACAATTATAAACACTCTAATCTCCCTCTAGTGGCCAGCTCCAGAATAGGAGTGTATGTGGATCACAGGGCAGGAACTCTGGCCTTCTACAGCATCTCTGACACAATGACCCTCCTGCACAGAGTCCAGACTACATTCACTCACACACTCTACCCTGGGTTTTTGTTATTATGGATTGGATCATCAGTGAAGCTGCTCTGATTCCCCTACAGATGAGGTTGGACGAGAAGTGCTGTTATCATGCCCAGGCCCCTTATACACACTACACACGTACACACACACACACACACACACACACACACACACACACACACACACACACACACACACACACACACACACACACACACACACACTGATGACAATGAGAGAGAGAGAGAGAGAGAGAGAGAGAGAGAGAGAGAGACACACACACACACACACACACACACACACAAAAACCAACAACAAACAATTCTGGCAGTAGAATCATCAGACACCACTATGGTTACAAATTCTGCTACACAGTAGCCTGGGCCTGTCCATACTTCCTGTTGCTGCATGAAAGTTCACGATCAAGTCAGTATGGCCAAGGAGGCAATTTCTTCAACTCTCGAGCCCAGAAAAATCAGGACCCAATGAGAAATGAGCAGGCTGAATTAGGTGAGCTTACCTTGACTTTGTCCAGCTCTGTTCCATAACATTGATAGTTTGATTTGATTTCTGAACGTGATTGCGCAAGCCAGGCTAGCAACACTGCTTAATAAATGTAATGTTTGCTGATAATAAAATGGATGATAGGTTGATAAGTCAATGAAACTGTGTTTAGAATTGTTATACAGGTGTTGGTAGGTGTTGTAATATGTAAATGTATTACTGTAAACCTCTATTGCAGCTTCACATAGGATACGTGGAAATGAAATTATTTGGTATTACATTATGTGTTAATAAATAAACCACTCAAACACACTAATCAATAACACAGTTACTTTTGCGTTTTCTTTAAGTCCATGGGAAACAGAACTTTCTCCTCTGACAGGCTTCCTCTCGCGGAACGCTGCCAATCAAAACACATGAGAACAATCCATCTGGACACGTATCAAAATCTTAAGAGTGACTTATAGGTTAGACTCTAGATTAGATTATATATGCCATGTTGACGGTAAGTTGTTCAGGGAATGAAAATAATATAAACAACAAATAAATGAGATTTATGTAAATTATAAATCTAAAATAATTAATCTTATGAAAGCATCCCTGGTGCTTGACCACTGTGCAACAGCAACATAGGCCTGTAGCCCCTCAATGAGTTTGTATCAGGCTGAGCCAATAACAACTCTAATCAGGCCCCACACTTCCTGATTTGGTTCAGCAGATATCCTGTCTGATTGAGCAAATAGATTCATATAATAAGTGGTCAGTCAAATGTGTGTATTATCAGTGTTCTGTGGGTGTGTATGATTGATAGTATTTGGCCACTTGGACTGTCAGGGTGCAAAGCTGTGGTGGCACAGGGTTGCCTACAGGGGGCAGTAGAACTGGGTGCTGAGGAAACTGGGTCAGAGCTGCTGGAGAAGAGCAGAGTGGCAGCAAACAGCTCCTCAGCTTAAGCCAGCAGCAGTAAAGAATCACATTCTTATCCCTGGAAAATATGGGCTGCATGGGGAAAGACTTGGGGAATGGCTAGGAAAATATGGGCTGAGCTAAGCAGGCAGCTAGTATTCCCATCTGAGATCACAAACACACACAACACTCAGACCAGATGTAGTGATGTGGTCCACAGCTGCCAAGAAGCATAACTCCTAATCCAGCTCACACACATGCAGGTGCCTCAGGTACTCTGAGCTGACTGACTGACTGCACCCAGACTGCAGAGAGGGTGACTGGCTGCTGGGCCACATTCATTCACCCAGTGGAAGTGGGATCATGCAGGGGCTTAGTGGACACATCCAGTGTCTTCATGCAGCAGCAGCAGCAGCAGCAGCAGCAGCAGGTCTAACTGGGGTGAGCTTACAGTACAGGGGGCCATCAGATATCAGGCAGAGGAGGCCAGCTACTGGTTGTGGCCATCATGGAGGAGGGACTCTTTCTGGGACGCCACACTGCAGTAAGGGCAGCTGCAGGGGAGGGCAGAGAGAGAGAGAGAGAGAGAGAGAAAGAGAGCGAGAGAGAGAGAGAGAGAGAGAGACATCCCCAACTAGTCACTGCCCCCTCCACCAGGAGATGCACTGAGCCAAACATCAGTCAACAGTGGCCTCCAGCTGAGAGAGAGACGTCCCCAACTAGCCACTGCCAAGGAGATGCCAAACATAAGGGTAAGGAGACAAACATCAGTCAACAGATCTCCAGCTGACAGCCCTGCTACTGACCCAACGTGCACTGGCAGATGTAGTCTAGAGCGTGACAGGCAAGATACAACAAGATACCAATCAGGAATAACACCATCTGTACAAAGACACTGTATCTATCAGTCACTGTGCAGGGTTAATCCAGTTTCTTCATGCAGCAGATATGACTTGAAAAGATAACAAGCACGAATCAAAACACTGCACTAGGCTATAAAAACACAACTCTATACATCGGTGTGGGGGGCAGAATTGGATTTTTCCATGCAGCAGGTCTGTCTGTCTGTGAAGTCCACAACAAAGTGGAAGAGAACCAGTGAGGTTTAGTTCCAAGGTTCACTCCTCATCAGTGTTGCTGCCACTCCTCCTCATGGTTAAAACTTGGTGAAACCAAAAGTGACCTTTCACTCTGCTGCCTCGTCTCTACTCTAACTGTCTGTGTGTTTGATCGTGAGGAGACATGGCAGAGGCCTCGGCTAAAAGACACCTGTCCAGTTTGTCTGGACCTACTGAAGGACCCAGTCTCCATCCTTGATTTGTTTTTTTTCCGCTTTGACATTCACTCATGTCGTCAATGGTTCTCTTTTTACTTGGTGCACGACGGGAACCAAGTGATTCTTGGTGTGCACATGACAGCCAATTCAAGATGAGGTGCAGGAACCAGCACTGGCACGTTTCTCTGTTGGTGTGAAAGCTCTATCAGTGATCTTTGGCAGAACTGTGCAGCAGACCAGGGTATCATTTCACCACTAGGTGGCACACACAAACACACTCAGATACACACCATCACACACACAGAGATACACAACATCACACACACAGGAGTTGTAACAGAAATTGATATCTCTTTATTCACTTTGGCTACCCCCACTGAAACTGCTCTGTTCTCTGAACCAGCAGTTATAAAAAGTGTTACCAACAGACTGCACCTTATTAGGTAATGAGATTGCATTAGCCTGTCATCAAACTAAGCAACACATCAAAATGATATTGAGTTTCCTTTTATAGCCTATTGTGTTTTGAGTAACCCTGGATTCTGCATTTTTACAAGGAGACTTTTCAGGTAACACAGAATGTAAGAAGACATGAACACGGTTGTCTACATCAGTTTGTTTGTTATGTTGTGTTGAAGTACAAATGATCATGATCTTCAGTAATATCATTGGTCAAAACAAACTCCATTGATTGTTGATAGTAAACATTTGCTGAATAAGTAAAATGAACAGATTACCAATAGGTTCATTCATTCATACAGATAAGTATGTAGGTCTATCTATAATGTCAGTGCTGGGAAATCTGAGGGCTGCTGGTCAACATTAGCAGCATTTAGTTTTAATTCCACTGTCGGGCCAAATCCATAAAAGCCCAGTGAGCACCTGTGCCTATGCTGCATTTCTATATCATACAAGCAAACAAGTCTGGCACCTTAAAATCCTTACCCCCTTACAAATGTCATTGGCAGTGCCACTTCTGGCATCTTTAGGGCACAAATCCTTGAAATCCTTTTCAGCTTCACCTCCCTCTGTGTGTCTCCTGTCCTCCTCTTTGTGTGTCTCCTATCAGAGCTCTGCACAGACAGCAGTGGAGGACAGTGAGAGGATCTTTACTGAGATGATGAAAATGTGATATTTGAGTTTCCTTTTATAGCCTATTGTGTTTTGAGTAACCCTGGAATCTGCATTTTTATAAGGAGACTTTTCAGGTAAAACAGAATGTAAGAAGACATGAACACGGTTGTCTACATCAGTTTGTTTTCCCTAAATGAGAATCTGATTCAACCTCCTTTTACATTCACTGAAACCAGACACACAGGTTTGTGATTGGCCACTCCCCCACATTAGTACACGCCTTATCTGAGGTCATGAGAATTCTGAGAAAGTGAAACTGAATTCTCACACTGTTCCGGCTTCTGAAGAGTGTGTGCTTGTTGTTTGTGAGACAGAAAATGGCGGAGGCAATTACTAAGGAGGAAGATTCTTTCACATGTCCAGTGTGTCTGGATCTGCTGAAGGATCCGGTGACTATTCCCTGTGGACATAATTTCTGTATGAGGTGCATTAATGGCTGCTGGGATCAGGAGGATCAGAAAGGAGTCTACAGCTGCCCCCTGTGCAAACAGACATTCACAGCCAGGCCTGTTCTGTCTAAAAACCCTCTGATTGCTGAAATGGTGGAGAAATTTAGAAGGACAAAAATCCAAACTGTACAAACTGCTGTATCTACTGCTGGTTCTGGATATGTGGAGTGTGACGTCTGCACTGGGAAAAAACTCAAAGCTGTGAAGTCCTGTCTGGATTGTCTGGTGTCTTACTGTGAAACTCACTTAAAAGTCCACAATGAAGCGCAACCAAGAAAACACTCAGTGATTGATGCAGTCCAGCTACAGGAGAGGATCTGCTCCCGCCATAATAAAGTTATAGAAATATTCTGTCGTACTGATCAGAGTTGTATTTGCTATCTGTGCACGATGGACAAACATAAAGGCCATGACACAGTCACAGCTCTAGAAGAGTGGACTAATAAACATGTGAGTACTTCAGTCTGGTATAATTGCGAAAAACAATATAGGTCTTCCAAATATCTATTCAATGTCCAGTCTCTCTCCCATAGGAAAGATAGCCAAAGAAATGGAGGATCGGGGTCAAAGTGCAAATAGAGCCTGTAAAACCTGTTAAATTTTCACAAGCAGCTTTAACCTGAATATGAGTTAATTTCAGAGGTCAAGTGTTAGTAGTTCTGCATGACTTATTTTCAACCTAACTAAGAGACTTATTGAGGATATTAATTGAAAATAAAATAAAATCATTATTTTAAGAGTTGGGAATGTACAATCTTCTGTCAGTGCTCTGAAATTATGAAATTAGTCGACAATTAGTCGAGAGTATATTATGAAGTATGTCTGTTTATTGTGAACAGAAACAGCTGGGTCAAACCCAAAGGAGATTCCAGCAGAGAATCCAGGAGAGAGAGAAGGAGCTGCAGGAGCTGAGGAAGGCTGTGGAGACTCTCAAGGTAAGAACTGAGAAAACTACAGTTGCCTGATGGAGGTTTCAGCCCTCAGATGTTATTGATATGATTCTGGCATGTGTGTTGAAGTGCTGTTAGATCACAGCATACAGTGTCATTTGCTAAAACAGACTATAATGATAAACAATGTATGATGAATAGTATGATAATACACACAATGTGGACACTTGGCGAAAGCAGTTCCACTGTTAGGACAAATTTATATGAGTTCAGTTTGCTGTACAAATGGCATTGGCAGTGCCACTTCTGGCATCTTTACAGGCAAAAATCCTTGAAACCCTTTTCAGCTTCACCTCCCTCTGTGTCTCCTGTCCTCCTCTTTGTGTGTCTCCTATCAGAGCTCTGCACAGACAGCAGTGGAGGACAGTGAGAGGATCTTTACTGAGATGATCCGCTCCATTGAGAGAAGGCGCTCTGAGGTGACAGAGCTGATCAGAGGTCAGGAGAAGGCTGAGGTGAGTCGGGCTGAAGGACTCCTGAAGAGACTGGAGCAGGAGATTGCTGAGCTGAGGAAGAGAGATGCTGAGCTGGAGCAGCTTTCACAGTCACAGGATCA
Source organism: Sardinella longiceps (assembly GCA_027497455.2). NCBI lineage: Eukaryota > Metazoa > Chordata > Actinopteri > Clupeiformes > Clupeidae > Sardinella > Sardinella longiceps. The sequence continues at coordinate 39,077,709 of JAODXP020000019.1, read as the reverse complement.
CATCCATTTCCTCAAAGTAACGTAATTGTTTGCAACACACTGTATTTATGCTGCCAATAGAATGTATTGCTCTGTATGTAACAGTTGTGCACATTGAATATTACATTGTAAGCATATTTACCTCCGCCAAGGAGATAATGTTTCCCCGGCATTGTGTGTGTCTGTCTGTCTGTGTGCAAATAACTTGAAAAGTTATGGATGGATTGCATGGATTTGGATTACATTTTCGGACGTGTTTATTGGGAACAAGTAACAACTGACTCAATTTTGGTGATGATCGGTGTTCCAGAGCACCGTCTGGAATTTATATTGTGTCTGTGACCACATTGCCTCGGTTACCCTCAGCTGCCATTGGGAATGCACTATTCAGGTGGGCTGTCTCACATATTGTTTCTGTCCATAGAGTTTCCAGTCTATCAGAGACTGTCCTCGCTCTAAAGATGTACCCACCATGGCCTTCAACCAAAACATGTCTTTTGAGGCTGTGAAGGAATCAGTGTCTACACTGAAGACTGAACTGCAGAAACAACTGGATATCATCTTCAATCAAGAAAAAGCCAAGATAACATCTGCAG
>JAODXP020000019.1:39037134-39072134 GCA_027497455.2 Sardinella longiceps | reverse complement strand
AAGATAGGTGTCTTTAAGTGGTGTGTTTTCTTGGTGCACAGCCTGTGCCTATACTTTGTGTTTGGCGTTTACAGCTTTTTTCCCCCACTGTGTTGGGGGTAGGCAGCTCACGGATAGTGCACCTTTATGTAGTTTGGTTTGTTTCAACTTGAGCTCCAACTAAAACGTCTCTGTTGAGTCTGTGAAGAAATCTAGAGAAAATGGATGGTGACCTCAAGCAGGAAGAAGCCAAGATCTCTGCAGCAGGTGGGACAAATACTGGACACACTCTGCAGTACTTATAATGCCTTGTTATGACCCAGATGAGTTCAGAGACAGTGAATTCTGAGACAGTAATTCTGACAAGATACATTTTCTCTCTCAACCAACATCCTCTGTCATATTCTTGGTCTCTCAATCAGTATTCAGATCATTCAGTGTTTACAACGTATACCCCCCACACAATTGTATTTAAATAAATTGATGACTGTAATGGGCATGTTAGTGCTAAACCATTCTACAAGTTGAATTGAATTGAATATCCAAAGAACTCAGAATACCTACAATTAGCAGTAAAACAACAAGTATCACAGAATATTAAAAGACGGCCATTAAAGCATGGAGGTCGCACAGATGTTTTTTGAGCTGTTCACAATGAAAGGCAACTGTAGTACTGCAGTTTACAACCCAGTGTCATTCATGGCACAAGTTTTGGATGGTATACAGAATGTCTCAGCCTATGATAACCTTTTTGTTTGAGGACACTGATTTCTGTTGAAGGAGAAAGAATTAAGAATGAGTTACTGTGTTCTTTCTGTTTCAGTGTCTGATGTCCAAGCTGTTTGTCTTGAACCGGTGACCAGAGAAGATTTCTTACAGTGTGAGCTGGTCATCACAAACACACACACATACACATACACACACACACACACACACACACACACACACACACACACACACACACACACACACACACACACACACACACACACAAACGCACACGCACACACACTCACATGCATTCAGGGATATAGTCATATACTTTGGTAGTTTGGAAAATGGTCGTTTGGAAATAGTAGTTTGGAAAACTCTCACAAGTATCCTCCTATAACCATATCAGCCTTCAAAACACATCATATCAGCCACACACTCTCACATACACCCAACATAAAACATGTTTGCTCTTTCCCCCTCCATCAGATTCCTGTCACTTCACACTGGATCCAAACACAGCACACAAATACCTGCATCTATCGGAGGGGAACAGAGAGATGGAGAGGACAGATGAGCTCCACCCATATCCTGATCATCCAGAGAGATTTGATGAGTATTGGCAGGTGCTGTGTAGAGAGGGTGTGTCTGGACGCTGCTACTGGGAGTTGGAGTGGGGAGGGAAGTGTTTGTCTGATATGCCAGATGTTTCTATAGCAGTCTCATATAAAAGCATCAGCAGGAAAGGAGCAGGTGCTGAGTGTGCGTTTGGGTGGAATGATCAGTCCTGGAGTCTGTACCTGAGTAGGCTAAGCTCCTCTTTCAGGCACAATCAGATTGAGACTAGATTCCCTCTAGTGGCCAGCTCCAGAATAGGAGTGTATGTGGATCACAGGGCAGGAACTCTGGCCTTCTACAGCATCTCTGACTCTGACACAATGACCCTCCTGCACAGAGTCCAGACCATATTTACTCACACACTCTACCCTGGGTTTTGGCCACATAGCACTGGATCATCAGTCAAACTGTTGTGACTCACAGCATACAGCAGGATAGAAATGTTTGAGTAATATTTAGAAATCCTCAAACTGACACAGTCTGGAGATTTTGGACTTCAAAGCCAACAAATTGGAGTACAACAGGGGAAAAAAAGAAAGAAAAATGAATATCCTAAGAGAAGCCTGCTATACTTCTTGAATTCCCACGGTAAGAATAAAGTACTTACAGTAGCCTATCTTACCTTTTACAACTGCTAATTATTTTGGTGGAACTTGGTGAAACGACTTTAAGGCAGGCACCATTTATTGGTCATTGGTTAGTCGTAGGCTGTTGGCTAATAGGCCTAAGGACCATTTCTTTTGAAAAAAAAAAAAAAAAAAAATTAAACATCTTGGCCAGGGGAAGTTCACTTTTTAGCATGTTTAGCCCCTGTTCTGTGTCTAGGATGAAATAGGACACATGTAAATAATACTGTAATAATCAGGAATATTTGTTAATTAGTCAATAAAATACTCCTGAACACAGTTGGTTTTCTGTTTACTGTAAGTTCATGGGAATCAGCACTTTTTTACTCCCCATCAGGGAATGTGTCTTTGTTATGCTGGGGTCAGCTCTATGTTCCCACAACTCTATGTTCCCACAGCCCTATGTTCCCACATTTGTTAGGAATTTTTATTTTTCACAGAATTTTTGGAAATTAGGCCCTATGTTCCCACAATCCTACGTTCCCACATTTCTTAGGAAATTTGGAAAATTGGGCCCTATGTTCCCACAGCCCCATGCTCTCACATTACAAAGATTTTTTTAAAAAAAAGTAAGACCCTATTTTCCCACAGCAATATGTTCCGATAAGGGCATGTTCACACCAACACACGTAATATTTATCCTGTTAGCCCTTCCGTTCACATTAGAAAGGAGGCTTCTGAAACTGAAATTGATTCCAAAAATGATTGCTGAGGTTGATTTCAAAAATGATCGCTGAGGTGGATGAATATAAAATCGTTGTGGAATGTGGATGCAGAAAACGAGAGTGGATGAAGATCGTTTTCATTGTGAATATGAATCTAGGCAGCACAGCATAACAGAACCTTAACCCTTACTGTTGAGTTATGTTCTCACATTATATAAATATATTGTTTATTATTTTGTGTTACTGATTTGCACATATTTGTTACTGCTCAGTCTATTTTATGTTATTAGTTTCCTTATGTACATTTATTTGTGGATGGAAATGACGTTTTATATGGGACTCTTATTTTGACCCCTATTTTATCCAGTAAGGTTTTGTATTGGCTTACGTAGCCAGAACGTTTAGGACATGCCACAGGTGCTGACGCTGTACTGGTACTGTATGATGTTCGGTGAAAATGCATTAATAAAATAACCAACCCTCTGTTCAGTGTTTCCATGAATGAAGAGAATATTCTACTTGTAAACATGGACAGAGATGAAGAAATCTTAACACTTACCCTAAACCCCACTACCTGGAACGCACCATTGAGGGCAAATAATACCAAAGATCGAATCTTGCTTGAACTTACATAGGGGGTCTACCAGGCAGGGGTCGAAATGTGGGACTATAGTACCTGACTTTAAAGACAGAAAGGAAAAAAACTCTTAGAAATGTGAGAATATAGGGCTGTGGGAATATAGGGCTGTGGGAACATAGAGCTGTGGGAACATAGACACGCTCCCCTTATGCTGTCTCTAGTCCAGCTATACTCCTCTGATGGGCTTCCTCTGATAAAAGATAAAATCACCTCTATTTAAGGACAAAACTCTTAACAAACATTCACTGTGAACAACAAATCCTAATACTCATTTATGGTAGAGATGATCTCCAATAATCATGGGTTTCAGGACCAGACAATGACTTTGTTCATAGTAGTAGTATGTCAGGGGCAAGGACATAATATGAAGAAAAAATACTGATGTACTGATTTGTGTTCCTCTGGGTTTGTGTTCACTGATGAATGGTAGAGATTTCTGTGAGTGCAGGTCAGGTCAGAGGAGCACCCATCAGCATTCACTCTCTTGCAAGGATCTGTCAGCTGCCACTCAACTGAAAATTGAAACATCTGCACCTGTCACATCAGTGTCTGTCCTCCACTTTGGACCAACACAACTCTTTTTTTCTTACAATATACAATAAAAATATTTGAACTATGATACGAGCTATTTCGAAAATTAAGAATAAAGCTTTGTTGCTGATCAAAGTGGGACTCCATTCTCCAGGGTTTCACTCACACACACAGCTGATGATTGGCCCCTCCCCCATGCACACCCTACTCCTCTTCCTGATAGTAAGGTGACCAGATTTCTTTGAGGAAAATCGGGGACATTTTGGCCTTCAGCGAAAAAATTAACATTAAATTCCCAGGTTTTTTGGCTTCACCACATAGAAGGGTATATAGGCCTATATTAGTGTTGGCACTTATGTCTGTTCCCAGTATCTGGATGTTTTCCACTATGCATTCTAAACTCACCAATAGGCCCTAGGATAAAAGACAGGAACTTTTCCACAAATTTTCAGACAGACTGAAGTGTTATCATGGATTCTGCATTATGATTATACATTGTGTATTCTATAGGCTATGGTAAAGCAATTCTAGGGTCTGTCAATAGTTGTAGGAAGTGGTAGGACAGACCTTTTTACCATTTTAAATGTGGGACCCACCTGTCTGCACATAGCCTATCTACATGCTTGTTCCAAAAATGGGAAATAACCTAAGAGAGATTATTGCAATAATGTAGGCCTGTCTATTGATGCTATTATGGACAGGAGTCCAGGAATATTTGATACAAAATATCAACAAAGTAACAAATAGGCTTTTTTTTTTTTTTTTTTTTTAATGCTGTTGCCCTTTTAAGAAAAATAAAACAGCCTACTCTCCTGTGTCTCGCCTGTTCTCGTTGGAGAGAGAGAAGATAGATGCTACTTATTAGATCCTACATATTTACTGAAAATAGCTTTGACACCTAAATTGTTTGAGAAAGATAGCGCTGAAATGAAATACAAGGCCTGACTTGTATTAAGTTGCGTTTGCGAAACCGGCAAATCGCGGTAAAATACGCAAAATGTATTGGCGAGGAGAAAATAGTCAATTAAAAAGTTCGATGTTGTAAGTTTTCCTGGTCAGACAACCAAAAGAGGGAAGATCCAGTCAAAAATGGGACAGGTGACTACTGTAGCCATGGATTAAAACTGTAACTCAGCTGCAACTGGCTGGGTATTCTGTTTTTTTCCTCTCGAGTCGTACTCGGCCAAAATCGGGGACATTTTCGGGGACAGGTGCAGGCGGGGACAGGTCATCAAAATCGGGGTCTGTCCCCGGAAACCGGGGACGTCTGGTCACCCTACCTGATAGTAAGTGAAACTGAATTCTCACACTGTTCCGGCTTCTTAAAATAAAAGTGTGTGTTTGGTGTTTGTGGGACAGAAAATGGCGGAGGCGATTACTAAGGAGGAAGATTCTTTCACATGCCCAGTGTGTCTGGATCTGCTGAAGGATCCAGTGACTAGTTCTTGTGGACATAATTTCTGTATGAGGTGCATTAATGGCTGCTGGGATCAGGAGGATCAGAAAGGAGTCTACAGCTGCCCCCTGTGCAAACAGACATTCACAGCCAGGCCTGTTCTGTCTAAAAACCCTCTGATTGCTGAAATGGTGGAGAAATTCAGGAGGACAAAAATCCAAGCTGTACAAACTGCTGTATCTACTGCTGGTCCTGGAAATGTGGAGTGTGACGTCTGCACTGGGAAAAACGTCAAAGCTGTGAAGTCCTGTCTGGATTGTCTGATGTCTTACTGTGAAACTCACTTTAAGGTTCATAATGACCTTCATCGAAGTAGAAAACATACAGTGATTGATGCTACAGTCCAGCTACAGGAGAGGATCTGCTCCAGTCATAATAAAGTTGTAGAAATATTCTGTCGTACTGATCAGAGTTGCATCTGCTATCTGTGCACCATGGATGAACATAAAGGCCATGACACAGTCACAGCTGCAGCAGAATGGAGAAACAAACAGGTGAGTCAGGCTACTGGAGCCATACAGTAAATGACAGCGTATAATAACTTTATTTTGGAAGGCTGATATACTGTAGGCTTGAATAATTACATTATTCATCATGTTGAATTAGTGTCTAGTTTCTCATCACCATTAAAGACACAAATGTGGAAATCAGTGTCAGGTGCAAAGTGCAAAACGTACCGAGTCTGTCAATGATTGAAAGGTAGCTTCAACTTTTTCCATTAACAAAGTCAATTGAATATTTTTAATATGTTTAATATGTTAGTTATGTTTTATATGATCAGAAACACTTGGGTCAGACCCAGAGGAGATTCCGGCAGAGAATCCAGGAGAGAGAGAAGGAGCTGCAGGAGCTGAGGAAGGCTGTGGAGACTCTCAAAGTGAGGACTGAGAAAACTGATGGAGTTTTCAGCTCTCAGTCAGATGTTATTGATGTGATTCTGACATGTGTGTTGAAGTGCTGTTAGATCACAACATTCAGTGTCATTTGCTAAAACAGACTATAATGATAAACAATGTATGATGAATAGTATGATAATACACACAATGTGGACACTTGGCGAAAGCAGTTCCACTGTTAGGACAAATTGATATGAGTTCAGTTTACTGTACAAATGGCACTGGCAGTACCACCTCTGGCATCTATAACGGCACAAATCCTTGAAACCCTTTTCAGCTTCACCTCCCTCTGTGTGTCTCTGTCCTCCTCTTTGTGTGTCCCCTATCAGAGCTCTGCACAGACAGCAGTGGAGGACAGTGAGAGGATCTTTACTGAGATGATCCGCTCCATTGAGAGAAGACGCTCTGAGGTGACAGAGCTGATCAGAGGTCAGGAGAAGGCTGAGGTGAGTCGGGCTGAAGGACTTCTGAAGAGACTGGAGCAGGAGATTGCTGAGCTGAAGAAGAGACATGCTGAGCTGGAGCAGCTTTCAAACTCACAGGATCACATCAATTTCCTCAACGTAACGTCATTGTTTGCATTACACTGTATTTATGTTACCAATAGAATGTATTGCTCTGTATGTAACAGTTGTGAACATTGAATATTACATTGTAAGCATATTTACCTCCACCAAGGATGTAATGTTTCACCGGAGTCAGTGTATGTGTCTGTCTGTCTGTGTACAAAATAACTTGAAAAGTACCGCATGGATCTGGATTAAATTTTCAGATGTGTATATTGGGACAAGTAACAGCTGATTCAATTTTGGATTTCAGTTATCCTCACCTGCCATTGGGAATGCACTATTCCGGTGGGCTGTCTCACATATTGTTTCTGTCCATAGAGTTTCCAGTCTATCAGAGACTCTCCTCGCTCTAAAGATGTACCCAACATGACCTTCAACCAAAACATCTCTTTTGAGGCTGTGAAGGAATCAGTGTCTGCACTGAAGACTGAACTGCAGAAACAACTGGATGACATCTTTAAAGAAGAAAATGCCAAAAAAACATCTGCAGCAGGTTGGACAAACATCTGGAACTGATCCAGACATGAAATTCTATGACTTTGATATGACAAATTCATTTGCATTAATATTTATTTGCACTACTGAATATATTTTCTGTGTCTTCCTCACAATAGTGAAACTTCAGATTGTCCAGTCTTTAGAATGTAAGTCTCTTTACCCGCTGCCCAACATTCATGTTCCTGTTCTTGCCCAGTGCATTAGTTCACATGGAGAGTATTATTTCTCACTGTGAAATACATGCCATACAGATTAGAGCCCATTAGAGCTCAACTGTATTTCAAACGCCATTGAATATCCTGAAAGGTCATTGAATATACTGGCCACTGAATATTAATTTTCTCAGGTACATGTATACTAAAACTTCTGTTCAAAGGTAGCAAAGTCTGTAACTGGTTATCTTTCAAAGATTTCCCACAAGGTGATAAGTTAACACATCTAAATTACACCAGATGGGGCACTATGATACTCATGTGCTGCTAGTTTGTTCTTTAGATCCTGGGTGATGCATGGGTGTCTCCTGTGTTGGTTCCCAGATACTGATCCTGAACTCCCAGTCAGAAGAACAGACAGTAAGGAGGTGATTCCACCAGACAGTAAGTCTCTGCTGACTTCTGATTCTAACAACCTTTGGGAACAGTTTATTTAGAGGTGTTTACATAAGAGTAACATGAGCCTGTTGTCAGTATGACGTGATTTTAGATACATCTAAAATGTATCTAAAAGGTTTATTATCATGCCAATATCCAATATCAGCAACATTACAACGGTAAATGACATTTGTTTTTTGTAACATTAGACACGTCAAAAGTCATTTAAAATCATGACTATTGCACAGATGACTCTTGGACTGGTCAGAATATAAGCCCATTCATGGCTAACATGTGCAGTTTTACTACACAACCCAGTGTCTCCTGATGTCATGTTTTGTGTCAGTGTGCAGCTGTCATGCTGAGTGCTGTAAAATGCACCAGAGTATTTACCTGTGAACTGAATGCACAGGTGAAGGGATCACTAATACATGTGTGGACAAATAAAAGTTTTGGGAAAAGTCCAAGGTGAATCAACCCCTTGGCCCCATTTGTTTATTCATCATAATGATCTCTTCTGACATGATGAAATCTACACTTTATATTCACTACTGGTTCTACTGTGATTCTGTCTGTTTCAGTGTCTGATATCCAGACTGTTTGTCCTGAACCAAAGACCAGGGAGGAGTTCTTACAGTGTAAGATGGACAGACACAAACACACACATTAAATACACTCATCAAATACACACACACACACACACACACACACACACACACACACACACACACACACACACACACACACACACACACACACACACACACACTCTTACAAGCATACATGCAACCATTCATCCAGAGATGTTCAGAGTGTGAGACTGAGATGTGCAGCATTTCCTCTCATGAGAAAAAAAAATAAACCCAGGTCACATCACATGACATCAGCAACACACTCTCACACACACCCAATATAAAACACATCTGTTCTTTTCTCTCCTCCATCAGATTCCTGTCACTTCACACTGGATCCAAACACAGCACACAGACTTCTCCATCTGTCTGAGGGGAACAGGAGGGTGGAGAGGAGAAAAGAGGTCCAGTCATATCCTGATCATCCAGAAAGATTTGATGGGTGGCGTCAGATGCTGTGTAGAGAGGGTGTGTCTGGACGCTGCTACTGGGAGCTGGAGAGGAGTGGGGATGTGTCAATATCAGTCTCATATAAAAGCATCAGCAGGAAAGGAGGAGGTGATAAGTGCTGGTTTGGATATAATAATCAGTCCTGGAGTCTGAGACTGTGGAGCTCCAGCTCCTCTTTCTGGCACAATAATAAAGAGACTAAACTCCCTCTAGTGGTCAGCTCCAGAATAGGAGTGTATGTGGATCACAGGGCAGGAACTCTGGCCTTCTACAGCATCTCTGACACAATGACCCTCCTGCACAGAGTCCAGACCACATTCACTCAACCGCTCTACCCTGGGTTTTGGACACATAGCACTGGATCATCAGTGAAACTGTTGTGACTCACAGCATACAGCAGGATAAATATGTTTGAGTAATACAATCCTCAAACTGACTCAGTCTGGAGATTTTGGACATCAAAGCCAACAAATTGGTGCAAAAAAAACTGCACCTTGCTGATTAATATTCTATACTAAGAGAAGCCTGCTATACTTCTTGAATTTCCCACGGTAAGAATAAAGTACTTACAGTAGCCTATCTTACCTTTTGCAACTGCAAATTATTTTGGTGGAACTTGGTGAAACGTCTTAAGGGCAGGCACTATTTATTGCTCATTGGTTAGTTGTAGGCTGTTGGTTAATAGGCCTAAGGACCATTTCTTTTGACAATAAATAAATAAATAAATAAATATCTGGGCCAGGGGAAGTTCACTTTTTAGCATGTTTAGCCCCTGGTCTGTGTCTAGGATGAAATAGAATCATTGATACCAACATTTTGACCATTGCTCCTGTCTCTGGTATTTGGCTCATTTTGAATCCCCCCTTTCTGCTCCAGAATGGATTGCTTTGTGCATGTCTGACAATGTCCTTAAAAGAACCTTAAGCCTTTGTTTTAAAACATGTGCAGTTCACCAAGTGGTTAGTGGTGTCTGTTGATATTCCAAAACAATTTTCATAGCGAAATACAGTCCCTATCCAGCTTTATTTGTCTTTTTGTTGTGCTAGTTGGTATTACTGCGACGAAAAAATGATTACAGAATGTTCAAAACACCACAAAAGGTGACAGAAACTATATTTTGCAACAATAATTGTTTTGGAATATTAGTGGATACCACTAACCACTTGGTGAGCAGCATGTTTTAAAATAAAGGTTTATTGTTGTTATAAGTACATTATTGGATATGCACAAAGCAAGCGTGAATGTATGTGTTGTATTGTTTTTGTGCTTTATTGTCCTTTTCCTATGTTCTGTTCTGTGGACCCCCTCGATAAAGAGAGTTTTAATATTAAGGGGTTGTCCTCAATACAATAAACTTTCAATATGGATGGCTATAAGTTAAAATAGAACCACTTCCTCCACCTACTGCTATGTCATTTCACTTCAAAAGTGCCCCCCTAATGTCTAAAATAGTGGTAGTGGTATAAAAATATGGTGTTAGAGATGCGTTGGTCTATAATTTATCATGAAAAGAAGAATTAAACAAATAGGTAGTTGTCAGGCCAGGGTTCTGGTTTTGTCTCTGTTTCCCTTGTGTTTAGTTCTAGTTTCCTTGTGTCTGTAGCTCACCTTTCTAGTATCTCCTGTGTTCTCTGTGTCTCCTAGTTCTTGTCCTGAGTTTTGAGTTTCACCTGTGTTCTGTCTCTGGTCTCCCTATGTCGCCATGATGTGCTTGTGTTTACTGTGTGTTAAGTTGCGTTCCGATGTCCCTGTGTGTTCGACCGTTCAGTTCACGTCCGTTTGTTCCTGTGTTTTTGAGTGTGAAGCAAACTTCTGAAATCTCAAGTCAAGTCTAAAGTCTAGTTACAAGTCTCAAGTCTTGTTTGCCTTGCAATTGGGTTCTGCCCTAAGTAGGATCGTGACCAGGGTTGCCAACACTCACGCATCTCAAGTGACAGTCACTATCAACGTCAATCTTGCGGTCTCACTCTGAAGAAAAAAATGTCACTCTAAATTTGACATTTTTCCAAGTATCAATTTTTTTTTCACTGAAATGCAATACTTTCCGATTTAAAATGCACCACATTGCAGGAAATGACAACTAATTTTTCAAAAATTTCTCCCCTTCCCCCACACTTCTCTTTACAAATATCCATATTTTTAATTGATTGACAAGCCTTCACTGTTGTTGTGTTACATGTATTGTTCACAATACCAACAACACTACTTTGAAGGTCATGATGCTAATTGTTTTATTTTTCGGACCATGTCTCACTCCAAGCAATTTTGAAAAGTTGGCAACCCTGCGTGACAGTACTAACACATCTGTTACCATATTGTGGCCTTCAGTTTCACGAGAGTTCGGTTAAGCAGGAATTCTTTTTAGTCGTTTCATGGTCTAATAATCAGAATGTACTGAACTTTGACATAGTCAGTGAGCATTTCAGTTAAAATGATAGCAATGTAAACACATTGAGTTGAGTTTTAAAGATTTTATTGAAGTGGCAGCAGTCACAAAAGAAGTGAGTCCCTTCCCTCTCCTGAGCCGAAGAGGAACCTCTGGACTTTTCTCGATGCTGTCCACATCTGTCCATCACACAGAAGATTTTTATCAGAAACATTAGGTTTTCTTTTTCAATACAACTTTTGTAAATCAATCAATAATCCTTCATTCTGCTACATACCATTCTTTGCTAATCCCTCCATCTGTCCTGTAAGTAATGAGGCATGGGGCTATTCCGGATCATTCTTGATTACGATCTTTAAATCAGGTTGCTGTTCCTCCACCTTATCTGTTGGGAGTTTTTCTGAGGTTAAAATCAACAACCTATTAAGTAGTGTGTCTGAACAGTGTCTGTCTCATTGGCAGATCTGCACGTTTTATACTTACCAGGAATGCTATCTGGAGCATCCAGTTCAGCAAGAACATCCATTATGTCCCTGGGAACAGGATAAGGCAGTCTTGACCTGACTGTCTCCTCCTGTTCCCAGTCTGGTCCGCTGTATGTGACCCGTCTCAACTCCTCTGCAATCAGGAGCTTTTGCAGTTTCTTTTTCCTCCTGATGCAATTGTCAAGAGGGACACCCAGGGCCTCCAGTTCAGTCATGAGTTGGGCCTTGGTGTATTTTTTCACCCTCTTCTTAATAACGTCCCGTGTCCCATCCTCATACCGCCGTGCTGCAAAGCAGCAGCTCAAAAAGAAAAGAAACCACATCACTATCCACCATAAAATAAACTATCAACCAGCTCTCTCTCAAACTCACCAAAGACTGAGCAAAGATTCCAGCACCTAGATTCTAGCCTAGTGTTTCCTAAATATGTTTATGACCTCACACAATGTGTTTCCTAGATACGTTTATGACCTCACAGAGTGTTTAAATATGAAGTTTTGTGTTGGTCATAAAAGCAATGTTCCATGGAATGTTGTCAAATTCATCATCTCTTGATGGCCATTTTTTTTGTGTATATTCACAGGGGCCATATTACAGACATATCTAACTGCTCAACCTAATCCTCAGGCCTACATATTTTTTAACATTCTATTAACACAGAAAGTATTCAACTATGCTCCAAAATTGGATTCAATAAATCAATAATTTTTACCTCTGCCAAGGAGGTTATGTTTTCGCTGGCGTGTGTCTGTCTGTCTGTCTGTCTCTCTCTCTCTCTCTCTCTCTCTCTCTGTGTGTGTGTGTGTGTGTGTGTGTGTGTCTGTCTGTGTACAACATAACTCAAAAAGTACTGCACAGATTTGGATGAAATTACAATATACAATGTGTGTATTGGGACAAGTAAGAACTGATTTCATTTTGGTGGTGATTGGTGATCCAGAACACCATCTGTGACCACATTGTCTTGGCGGAGGTCTGCACTCTCTGAGCACTCTTTTCTAGTATAAATATACATATACTATCCAAGGACTATCATAGGAATGTCACTGTATCACTAAGCCTAGTTATCTTCAATCCAATGCAAATGAGATTCCTGGAATTCTTTTTTAGGGCTTTTTTTGCCCTTAATTCGATAGGACAGTAGAGAGTATGACAGGAAATGAGGGGGAGAGAGAAGGGTAGGCATCGGGAAATGACCTTGGGTCGGAATGGAACACGGATCCCCGGATTTGTGGTATGATGCACTAGCCCACTGAGCTATGCCACCCCCAGATTTCTAGAACTCTTGTGAATTTGCACTACATTTGATAGTAAATTCAGAGGTGAATCTAAGACAACATTTTGTTACTCTGGCCTTGTGTTATCCAGTCCCCCAAGATTTCGCTGGCCTTTTTTTGAGATAGTTACGATCCAAACTGCTTGATTTCGTGGTAGGTTTTCTGAAAAGTTGCGGCAGAAGTTGTGCTGATTTTAGACATTTTAATGTGAAAAAATTGCTGGTGCCAGGAAAAGTTGTGGAAAGTTTTTTTTAAGCAGCACTTGCCTATATGTTTGATGGTTAATAGCTATGCAGTGAACCAGTGAACCAAGCCATGCTACTGGGTTTTTGTTTATCGTTGAGAACTGCAGAATGCACATTATGGCTAATGGCAATTATGGTTTTGATTATCAACCCTTCATATGACTACATGCCATCCAAGTGCATCTGTTGATAAACCAGAACATTTTTTTTTATATTAATAAAAATACATGTGTGAAATAGTGATGAGTAGTGCTTGGTTACTTTAAAGCAAAGACGTGCTTTTTGCACGTCCTCATCTTCCTCTTCATCATATTTATTATCAATATAACCTTAATAATATTGGGCTTGATTGATTACACTGAGTAGACTGTATTGAAGCATTACAACCATGGTACTGTATACCTAATGTGAAGCCATTACCATATAATTTCTCTAATTCCTACTGTTTCTTATACAATAAATGGCACAAGCCAAGTAAGAACTCTGTGCTTGGCTAAAAGGATATCACACAAATAAAATCTGCTTAAATTTTAATCCAAAAATATAAAAGCCCGGAAGCCCGCTACTGTATAAGTAGTCTATTGTAGTTCATACAAGCCAAAACAGGATTTGATATCTTAAAAGACGCAGGCTAGCTTACAGAAACTGAGAGAAATGTGGTTGTTAATGAGTACGTTGGTAAGTTGGTTTTCATTCTTCCATTTAAATTTAGTGTCCTATGACAAAGGGCGCTCGGTCAAAATAAATTTAGTTGAATTCTTAACGGAGGGAATACTACAATGGTGTGCCCCGTCCCCTGCCAAACCTCCCATCTTGCCACTTTCCTACTGCACTTCAGTACTTACAAATAGGCTGACACCATGACTTATTCCTCTTTAATTTACATTTCATATCTTCTCTCTCTCTCTCTCTCTCTCTCTGAGCCCAAAAACAGATGTGGACACTCTGAAGTTTCAAATCATTTGACTTTTGGAAAGTTTGATAAGCAGGTGTGAATGGATCAGTGTTGATAACGGAGTTAGAATATAACAGCGTTATTTTTGTTTTTTTCAGTAATGAGTAATCAAATGCATTACTGATTCCATAGTCCTAACGCCGTTCCTAACTGTAACTAACTACATTGCTTATAGCATCTTGCACAACACTGTCAATAAGCCAAGTTGTCCAACTCAAGGAGATGATCAGAAAGGAAGATAGCATGACATGTGCATGACAAGAGGTATATGAAGCGATAAATGGTAGAGAAATTATTCAAAAATTCATCCAGAATTAATGTATTAAAAAGGCAATCCCATGACAGTACAATTGAACACAGATATGTATAACCAATCAAGTCATTTGAAATATTTTACATCACCAGACAGGTAGGCCTAGGTCTACATAATCGCAAGTTCTGTTAAACACCTGAGTTGAAGAACGATAAGAAAGAAATACAACCAATCTTTCACTGATTCCCTTAGAGTAAATATGCATCTTACGATATGTAAGGGTGACCATTTTTTTTTCTACCAGATCTACTTCCAGGTGATAATATATGATATCATCTTTTAAAATAAATCATTTTAAAAATATAAAACATCTGCTCTATTGTAGGAGCAGTCTATATTCCACAGGTTTTTCTCATTAGAAACATATTTACATATAACATCATATTTCATTTAAATCATTTCCAACAAAAAAATACACCTCTGATGTTCAGTCACAGTCCTACGGGCAATGTTGACCCGTTGTGCTAAAATATCAACAACCCATCAGCGGAACCACAGATTTCAACTTAAGAATCCAGGAAGTGTTTTCTCCCTATAAGGAGTACTTACATGTATGTATCCAGGCCAATGGCCTTTTGGGTGGTGCTTTATACACTTGTGTTCAGTGCTGCGACTCACACGTTTAAAAAAAAACAAATGTAAACAAGCATCGAGTTCAACACAACAGAATGTTCTGTACATCACACACTCGGATGTGTAGGAATCTGAGGAAAACGCTGCAGAATGTGTCCGCTGAACTTGGTGTGGATGTGGAGATGGGGTACCGTGGTCCAGGAGCAGCACTTTCTGTCTCCACAAGGTGGCAGCACATCTCCATGGAATATTAGTGAGCACAGTCCCTTTTGATATCATCTTTCAGCCACTCCCATTCCTTCATCGTCTGAGAGAGAAAACAGACGAAAAGTTTCACAGACAGACACACATGAAGAGCAAAAGGTAGAAAAAGACTAAAACTGATCAGTGTGTGATTCTGTCTGTGAGTGTTTGTGTGATTCTGTGTCTGTGTGTGTGTGTGTGTGTGTGTGTGTGTGTGTGTGTGTGTGTGTGTGTGTGTGTGTGTGTGTGTGTGTGTGTGTCTGTGTTTGCATGTGTTTTCGTGTGTGAGAGAGTTGTGTGTGTTTGTGGGAGTATGTGATATTACTAAAACTGATATGTACTGTTAACCTGACTCCCAATGACACCCTGTCCAGATAGAACATTGTGATAGGCTAAACACCACGATTTCGGAATATGACCTAGAGCGTTGTCTGAGTGTGTCTGAGTACAACCTATTAGCTAGACTGAGTAAATTCAATTTGCTACCGCTAGAGTACGTTTAGAGTTCTAGGCTAAGTTCTGGTAAGAAACATTCTGAGAACTTGAGACCCAGATTCCTGTTCAGGAAGACGACCTATTTTTTTTGGCGTTGACAATGCAGCACATCAATATAGCACTCAGCTGTCAAAGATAAAAGAACTTTATTTCCACAGCAGTTTGAGACAGTAAAGATGTGGGAATAAGGTGGAGCAGCTGATGAACCAGAGGGCGTTGAAGCAGAGCACTCCTTCTTCTGGCCGAATTTTGCAGGAGATCAAGGATCACCACTAGGTGGCTCTAAAGTCTGCATTTGGCAATGGTATTTTAGTTTCAGTATTTTACACACACACACACACACACACACACACACACACACACACACACACACACACACACACACACATACACACACACACACACAGGAGAGTATATCACTTTCTTTCTCTACTGTATTTTTGGGGACTTGCTGCCCCCACTGTGTTTTCTCTGTTGTGCCAATTGTGTTTTGAGCAAGGTTGGTTTTGAGTAAGCCTGGAAAATGCATTTATAAAGACATTTTTCAGGTAACACAGACACAGTCTGAAGATTAACACAGTTATCAACTTCAGTTCTTTCCCTAAATGAAAATCTGATCCAACACAGTTTTACAGTCTCTAAACCAGACACACAGGCTTGTGATTGATTGGACACTCCCCCATATCTGTGGTCATGAGAGTTCTGAGAAAGTGAAACTGAATTCTCACTCTGTTCCGGCTTCTGAAGAGTGTGTGCTTGGTGTTGGTGAGAGCTAGAAAATGGCGGAGGCGATTACTAAGGAGGAAGATTCTTTCACATGTCCAGTGTGTCTGGATCTGCTGAAGGATCCAGTGACTATTCCCTGTGGACATAATTTTTGTATGAGGTGCATTAATGGCTGCTGGGATCAGGAGGATCAGAAAGGAGTCTACAGCTGCCCCCTGTGCAAACACACCTTCACTCCCAGACCTGTCCTCTACAAAAACCCTCTGATTGCTGAAATGGTGGGAAATTCAGGAAGACCAGAATCCAAGCTGCACCAACATCTGTATCTACTGGTCCTGGAGATGTGGAGTGTGATCTCTGCAGAGGAAGAAAACTCAAAGCTGTGAAGTCCTGTCTGGACTGTCTGATGTCTTACTGTGAAATTCACTTCAAAGCTCATAATGAAGTAAACCCAAAACATCATTCGGTGACTGATGCTACAGGTCAGCTACAGGAGAGGATCTGCTCCAATCATAATAAAGTTGTAGAAATATTCTGTCGTACTGATCAGAGTTGTATCTGCTATCTGTGCACCATGGATGAACATAAAGGCCATGACACAGTCACAGCTGTAGCGGAATGGAGAAACAAACAGGTGAGTAGACTACTGGAGCTAGACTGCAATGATGTTATGAGTGATCTGGGACAGGTTTAATTTTAAAGTATAATTTTAAATCTTACATCATTACGTTACAGTATGTTTTAAAATGATCTGTCTGTAGACTGTCTTTACCATTATTAGAAAGCATGAACCAGGAAACCAGTAAAAGGTGCAAAGTGCAAAATCTATTTAGCCTGGCAATGATTGACATACACCTTCAAAATGCATGTGATCCCTAAAGAAATCTGTGGGTCTGATTTGAATTATGTTTTGGCAAATGTCAGTGGTCTTGCTAAAATTACATGAACAGAAAATGTGCATATTTGTTCCTTATGAACAGAAACACTTGGGTGAAACCCAGAAGAGATTCCAGCAGAGAATCCAGGAGAGAGAGAAGGAGCTGCAGGAGCTGAGGAAGGCTGTGGAGACTCTCAAGGTGGGCTACTGCTAGATACTAGATATATGATGGAAGTTTCATCTCTCAAATATTATTGCAGGTCTGCTATTGTATTGGTATGGCAGAGGACTTATTATATCATACTGGGTCATTTGCCAGGACAAACTTCTTATTGATTCTGTTTCTAAAGACAACAAAACAAACAAACAAACATGTCTTAGGTTTCACACCCCCACCTTTAAATTAGGGGTCGACCGATATGCTCTTTTAGGGGCAGATACCGATATCGATATTTATTGCCTCTGGGTGGCCGATAACCGATATATGGCCGATATTTTGGGCCGATATTGTAAATTTTTTCAGCTGTTTTACTGGACTGCTAAATGATAGATTTATAGCCTACAAAAGGGATAATATTTCCGGGGGCGCCGTGGCTCAGTGGCTAGAGCGTCAAACCAAAAATCTGGGGACTCTGGTTCGATTCCGACTCGGGGTCATTTCCCGATCCCACCCCATCTCTCTCTCTCACTTGTTTCCTGTCATCTCTACACTATCCTATCTGATCCTATCCCCCCCCCCCAAAAAAAGGGATAATATTTCCAAATTCCATGAAAACATTGACATTGAGACATTGTTTTGCCTGGTCAATCTCTGTAAAGGTTAGAAAATAGATCAATCACGAGATAGAGGATTAAATGAGGGGTATTACAATACTCATGAATTAGCCAACATATAGGCCTACTCCTAATGAGTAACCTATATTATTATTTTTTTTTTTTTTTCATATGAGTTTTCATGTTTCTTAACTCTTAGACTAGCCTATGCATTTTGAAACTAAGCCTACATTTCATACTGTAGTCCTAAATAAACATGAAAAACGTGGAAATTGTGCGTTAATTCGGTCATCATAATTCATTTGCATGGCACTTAGGGAAAGACCAGTGCCCTTGCGCAGGCTGGTGTCTCACACAGAGATAGGGAGAAGAGGGGAGAAAGGGGAGAAGAAGTGAACGCACGTTCACTTTCAAACCAACAAACTGAGCAAGTGGTAAAATCAGGTGGACTCCACCACCACTAATACAGGCTATTTGGAAAGTTTTGGCGTTGAATTAAGCCTGATGCATAATGCGCTCCAAAACCGAGAACTACTACGTCTTTAACAAGCCTACTTGTCATACAAAGAATCCCTGATTTGCTGCAGAAGAAATCAAGTAAGCAAGTTAATAAAGTAAAAAGTTTCCCTTGGCACGGCATTGAAATAATTCACTGTAGGCCTACATGAAATCTGTCCAGATCCTGTGGTACCTATTGCACTATTGCACTACGGACTTATTGGACTTATTGCACTACGTCAATACTTATTGCACTACGGATTATTGACTTGATTATATTATTGCCGTCGTTTTTTGTTGGAATTAACAACCACTTGGAGCAACGCACACACCGTCTATAATTGTCCTGTTTTCTGAAGCGTGTGGTTTGATTTGTCCACAACTTGATGTCGGGTTTTCACAATAAAATAGACCTGAATCGATGGTGATGGGAGAATATTAAAAAGTTAAAAAGAAAAATATATGCCGTGGAAGATATTTGCGGGAGAAATAATGCCAGACGATAAATTAACTTTACAAACATACAGTCAACATAATGTTAAATGGAAGGTCATCGTCGCATACCCTATATTTTATGTAACAGGTTATACAGATAATTTAGCGAGAGCATCGAAAAAGGCTGCTTGTGCAGCGCAGAGTGAAGCGAGGTTCACGTTATCTCTGAAATGGTTTCCAAGCTTAAATTGAAAAAGCCTAGACTAGGCTACTCCTTAAATTCAAGGCATTTACAACGCAGGCCTGTTACATGTACCGAAACCAATATTAACAGTTTATGGTTAAGTTAAACTAGACCTTAGAATTTGCCAAAACAGGCTGTAGTTTTGGCGTCTTATTGAATAGGCTACTGTCTATCCGTGGATAGGCCTATGTCTACGCTAAAAATAAATAAATAAATAAATAAAGGGAACCTGAAGTGCACAATTGAAAAAAACTGTGATGTTAACTACGGCAATACTTATTGCACTACGGATTATTGACTTGATTATATTATTGCCGTCGTTTTTTGTTGGAATTAACAACCACTTGGAGCAACGCACACACCGTTTATCATTGTCCTGTTTTCTGGAGCGTGTGGTTTGATTTGTCCACAACTTGATGTCGGATTTTCACACTAAAATAGACCTGAATCGACGGTGATGGGAGAATATTAAAAAGTAGGCTACCGGCAGCAGAAAAATATGGAAGATATTTGCGGGAGAAATAATGCCAGACAATAAATTAACTTTACAAACATACAGTCTACATAATGTTAAATGGAAGGAAAGTCATCGTCGCATACCCTATATTTTATGTAACAGGTTATACAGATAATTTAGCGAGAGTAGGCTATCGAAAAAGCCTGCTTGTGCAGCGCAGAGTGAAGCAAGGTTCACGTTATCTCCGAAATGGTTTCCAAGCTTAAATTGAAAACGCTTAGACTAGGCTACTCCTTAAATTCAAGGCATTTACAACGCAGGCCTGTTACATGTACAAAACCAATATTAACAGTTTATGGTTCAATTAAACTAGACCTTAGAATTTGCCAAAACAGGCCGTAGTTTTGGCGTCTTATTGAATAGGCTACTGTATATCCGTGGATATGTCTACGCTAAAAAAAATAAATAAATAAATAAAATAAAGGGAACCTGAAGTGCACAATTGAAAAAAAACTGTGATGTTTACATGGCTCTACCCCTACCAGTATCATCAAGTGTCTCGATTGAATGTATAATCCCTGTTGCCTTCCAAGCGCACCCGTCTCTGCATTAAGTTGCGTTGCTCCATGCAGGAGCTGGCAAGCGGTCATAAATGCGAATTGAAGTAATTAAGTGTGACAATGACTTTTAAATATTCTATCTGATTGTGTGTTTAAGTGAAATAAGATATTTAGTGCATTTAAACAAATATCGGCTAAAACCGATATGTGGGAGGCCGATACCGATATGGGCCGATAAGTTCAAAAAGTGGTCCAAAAACCGGCGATATATCGGCCACACAGATATATCGGTCGACCTCTACTTTAAATGTCAGTGGTGTATAAAGACATGCTTTGTATGTGGTGGCAGCAGAGGCTTAGGTATTCATTTAACACAGGAGTGGAATAAGAAATGTAAATACTGTTGATGTTGACCTTTCCCATCTCCCTGAATCCAACTTTTAACTAACATGTATGAATATTGTTGTCATTGATGCAACCCTTTTCAACTTCACCTCCCTCTGTGTGTCTCTTGTCCTCCTCTTTGTGTGTCTCCTATCAGAGCTCTGCACAGACAGCAGTGGAGGACAGTGAGAGGATCTTTACTGAGATGATCCGCTCCATTGAGAGAAGACGCTCTGAGGTGACAGAGCTGATCAGAGCTCAGGAGAAGGCTGAGGTGAGTCAGGCTGAAGGACTCCTGAAGAGACTGGAGCAGGAGATTGCTGAGCTGAAGAAAAGAGAGGTTGAGCTGGAACAGCTCTCACACACAGAGGATCACATCCATTTCCTCAAGGTATCATTATTGGCAGCACATATGTCATATGCCTGCATCCTGTATGTAACCAAATCTGGGTTAATAATGATTTGGAAGTGGATTTAATAATGAAGAAAAGCTTTGTGGTGAAACACATTGTGATATTAAGCCATTTGCAAATTGGGCTGCGCAATGTTGATGTGGTCTGTCTCACTTTTTGTGTGTTTCAGAATGTTACAGCAGTCACTGGAACTCCTTGTAGTACAGCTCCAACCAACATGACCTTCAACCAAAGTTTCTCTTTTGAGTCTGTGAAGGAATCTGTGTCTGCACTGAAGATGCAGCTGGAGGAGAAACTGGATGGTGTCTTCAAGCAGGAAGTAGCCAAGATCTCTGCAGCAGGTGGGACTGATGTTTGGAAATAAATTTCACTTATGATACCTTGTTATGACTCAGATGATTTAACATACTTGTGGTTTTATTCTGACTAGATGCATTTTCTGTCTCTCAACAGTGACCGATATCCAGGTCATCCAGTCTTTACAATGTGAGTCCCCCCACACACTTTACATAAATACACCAGAGGTGTCAAGTAACGAAGTACAAATACTTCGTTACTGTACTTAAGTACATTTTTTTAGGTATCTATACTTTACTCCACTACTTATTTTTCTGCCTACTTTTTACTTCTACTTCTTACATTTTCATGCAAGTATCGGTACTTTCTACTCCTTACATTTTAAAAATCGGCTCGTTACTGCTATTTCTTTCGCCGTGTTTTTATTTCGTCTCGTCATCGTTCAAACTTTTCTTTTGGGATCTTCAATTGCTCATTAGGTGCTGTGCACGCACTGTGTGCGTGTTAGATGCAGCGCAGCTAACCTCCTTGAGCAGAATCGCCCGCAATGCTTTTCTATCTTTCCTCTCCGAGCTACTAGGAAAGCGCTGTGCTGCTTAGTGAGGAAGGGAACCAGCTGATGGAACTGTCGTGTGACCCGTCAATGAAAGCAGCATTCGGCAAAGTCACTCTGTGTCAGTTCTGGTGCGATGTCACAGCCGAGTAGCCTATTCCACGTTATCAAGACGGGCAATTAAATTTTTATTACCTTTCAGCACCACATATCTTTGTGAAAGTTGCTTCTCCACTCTTGTCAAACTCAAATCGAAACAGAGGAACAGGTTGGACACTGAACACGATCTACAAGTTGTTCTGTCTATCATTCTAAAGTTACCAGATTTCGAAGCCCTTGTAAAAAACATCCCCAACTCTCCCATTAAAGGTGCTCCTCAGTCCTCATTGCACAAGCATACTTAAAGGCAATGTTTGTTTCGTTAATTGCCATAGGCCTACTGTTATTCCCAGATCTTGAAAGCCTAATGATCTTTTTATTAATGTCAAGAAATAGTTGTTGCTCAAATTCATTTGTTAAATGTAGGAAAATGTTCACGTCCTGATTAAATGAATTTAAAATATAATTATAGTAATAGTAGGTATATAATAGTAGTAGGTAGTAGGTATAATTGTAGGAATAATAATAATGATAATAATGATAATAATATTAATCATAATAATATATTTTAAAAATAATAATGTTATTACGCAGGCCTATTATGGTTATATTTTGAGAATTACATTGAATTGACTTGAAAGCTAAAAAAATTGGGTCGCGAGCTAATGACAGTGGAAAATGGTGGGTCCCAAGACTGTTCCAGTTAAGAAGCACTGTACTAGGCTATATGATATTGCTGTTTAAAACACAAAATGAAGTTTTATCTGATTCTACAGTATCTATCTATCTATCCATTCATCGACCTCTCCATCCATCCATCCATCCATCCATCCAAGGTAATGTAGTGGGGAAGAGGCCGGAAAGGGTGGGGGCAAGTGCAAAATTAACCCGCTTTGGGGGGGTTGAGAACCCCTGCCATAGGACATGTACCATTATCTCATACCACAAAAAGGATGCATGGCCTATCACTAGGCTATGTATCTAGAAATGAAGGCCTGCCAATGCGCTGTAGGCCCATGCAGCACGGCCTAAGCCTTTTTGCCTTATATGGCATTTTTTCTCTAAAATTACTTTTACTTTTATACTTTAAGTAGTTTTAAAACTAGTACTTTTATACTTTTACTTAAGTAACAAGTTTGAGTTGGTACTTCAACTTTTACTGAAGTCTTTTCAAACACTAGTATCTATACTTCTACTTAAGTAATGAAAGTGAATACTTTTGACACCTCTGAAATACACCCAGAGGTTTTACTATCATTTGATTCATTATCGTGGTAGTTTTAGCCCCTCTGAGAACTTCCTTATCTGTGCTATAACTGCTGCTTGTATAATGTGGTGCTGTCAGTGTTAAATTACTGGTTGTCAAATATTTGTTAAGATTGTTACAGTAAATGATCTTTTGTGCCAGTGGGGTACTCATGTGCTGCTAGTTTGTTCTTTAGATCCTGGGTGATACTATATGAGTGTCTCCTGTGTTGGTTCCCAGATACTGATCCTGAACTCCCAGTCAGAAGAACAAGCAGTAATGAGGTGATCAAACCATACAGTAAGTCTTCAATCAATGATTCTAAAAGCCTGAAAGTAGTGAAATGATTGGTGGTTTCATTGAATCTCAGACATCCCAAGTCTCACGGAATGTCCGGGAATCTACCATTTTTTGATAGTGTCTCACGGATGCCCACTAGTGATGTAAAATCTCACGGGAGTCGAGAGAAATAAAGTTTTGCACAATTGCGCAAAGTTTCTTTGCAAGTGGAACAAGCAGAGCAAGTGAGAGGCAGTGAGACAAGGGTGTGACGGAGAGAGAGTTCCAGAGTAGTAGATTTATGCAAACAGATAGCTGAAGCCTTTGTCTCTCACCCTACTGTATGGTCATGTATGTCACACCATTGTAATGCTTTTGCTTGGTAGAAATATGTACTACTGTGTTTTTTTTTTGTTTTGAAGATAGCTGATGAGAGTTACTAACAGGATAGCTGCATTGCAATGCATTTGTAATGTAATGATGAAGCCAGTAGATTATCTCTTGGACTGGTCACAGTATAAGTCCACTCTAACATGTGCAATTTTACTACACATCAAAGTGCCTCTGATGTCACAAGTTTTGTGTCAGTGTGCAGCTGTCATGCTGAGTGCTGGAAAATGCACCAGAGTGTTTACCTGTGAACTGAACATAGGTGAAGGGATCACTAATACACATGTGTGGACAAATAAAAGTTTAGGGAAAATTCCAGGGTAAATCAACCACTTGGTCCTATTGTTTATTCATCATAATAATCTGATCTGACATGATGAAATCTGCACTTTATATTCACTACTGGTTCTACTGTGATTCTGTCTGTTTCAGTGTCTGATATCCAGGCTGTTTGTCCTGAACCAAAGACCAGGGAGGAGTTCTTACAGTGTAAGATGGACAGACACAAACACACACATTAAATACACTCATTAATACACACATACACACACACACACACACACACACACACACACACACACACACACACACACATTAAATACACTCATCAAATACACACACACACACACACACACACACACACATGCAAATACACACAGTATGAGCCATCCGTCTCTGCTTCCTCTTACTCACACAAATACACATACACATACTCACACATAGCCATCTCATCCTCTCTCTCTCTCTCTCTCTCTCTTACACACACACACACGCACACACACAGTATGAGCCTTCTCTGTCTGCTTCCTTCTCTTACACATAGCCATCTCATCTATGTCTTATCAACACACAGCAGAGGTGTCAAAAGTATTCACTTTCATTACTTAAGTAGAAGTATAGATACTAGTGTTTGAAAAGACTTCAGTAAAAGTTGAAGTACCAACTCAAACTTGTTACTTAAGTAAAAGTATAAAAGTACTAGTTTTAAAACTACTTAAAGTATAAAAGTAAAAGTAATTTTAGAGAAAAAATGCCATATAAGGCAAAAAGGCTTAGGCCGTGCTGCATGGGCCTACAGCGCATTGGCAGGCCTTCATTTCTAGATACATAGCCTAGTGATAGGCCATGCATCCTTTTTGTGGTATGAGATAATGGTACATGTCCTATGGCAGGGGTTCTCAACCCCCCCAAAGCGGGTTAATTTTGCACTTGCCCCCACCCTTTCCGGCCTCTTCCCCACTACATTACCTTGGATGGATGGATGGATGGATGGATGGAGAGGTCGATGAATGGATAGATAGATAGATACTGTAGAATCAGATAAAACTTCATTTTGTGTTTTAAACAGCAATATCATATAGCCTAGTACAGTGCTTCTTAACTGGAACAGTCTTGGGACCCACCATTTTCCACTGTCATTAGCTCGCGACCCAATTTTTTAGCTTTCAAGTCAATTCAATGTAATTCTCAAAATATAACCATAATAGGCCTGCGTAATAACATTATTATTTTTAAAATATATTATTATGATTAATATTATTATCATTATTATCATTATTATTATTCCTACAATTATACCTACTACCTACTACTATTATATACCTACTATTACTATAATTATATTTTAAATTCATTTAATCAGGACGTGAACATTTTCCTACATTTAACAAATGAATTTGAGCAACAACTATTTCTTGACATTAATAAAAAGATCATTAGGCTTTCAAGATCTGGGAATAACAGTAGGCCTATGGCAATTAACGAAACAAACATTGCCTTTAAGTATGCTTGTGCAATGAGGACTGAGGAGCACCTTTAATGGGAGAGTTGGGGATGTTTTTTACAAGGGCTTCGAAATCTGGTAACTTTAGAATGATAGACAGAACAACTTGTAGATCGTGTTCAGTGTCCAACCTGTTCCTCTGTTTCGATTTGAGTTTGACAAGAGTGGAGAAGCAACTTTCACAAAGATATGTGGTGCTGAAAGGTAATAAAAATTTAATTGCCCGTCTTGATAACGTGGAATAGGCTACTCGGCTGTGACATCGCACCAGAACTGACACAGAGTGACTTTGCCGAATGCTGCTTTCATTGACGGGTCACACGACAGTTCCATCAGCTGGTTCCCTTCCTCACTAAGCAGCACAGCGCTTTCCTAGTAGCTCGGAGAGGAAAGATAGAAAAGCATTGCGGGCGATTCTGCTCAAGGAGGTTAGCTGCGCTGCATCTAACACGCACACAGTGCGTGCACAGCACCTAATGAGCAATTGAAGATCCCAAAAGAAAAGTTTGAACGATGACGAGACGAAATAAAAACACGGCGAAAGAAATAGCAGTAACGAGCCGATTTTTAAAATGTAAGGAGTAGAAAGTACCGATACTTGCATGAAAATGTAAGAAGTAGAAGTAAAAAGTAGGCAGAAAAATAAGTAGTGGAGTAAAGTATAGATACCTAAAAAAATGTACTTAAGTACAGTAACGAAGTATTTGTACTTCGTTACTTGACACCTCTGACACACAGACACAGACACACACACTCTCTTACAAGCATACATGTGGCCATTCATCCAGAGATGTCCAGAGTGTGAGACTGACATGTGAAACATTCCCTCCCATGAGAGGAAAATATAACAAAATAAATCCCTGTCACATGACATGACATCAGCAACACTCTCTCACATACACCCAATATAAAACACATTTGTTCTTTTCTCCCCTCCATCAGATTCCTGTCACTTCACACTGGATCCAAACACAGCACACAGAAACCTCCATCTGTCTGAGGGGAACAGGAGGGTGGAGAGGAGAGATGAGCTCCAGTCATATCCTGATCATCCAGAGAGATTTGATAAGTGGGGTCAGGTGCTGTGTAGAGAGGGTGTGTCTGGACGCTGCTACTGGGAGGTGGAGAGGAGTGGGGAGGTTTATATATCAGTCTCATATAAAAGCATCAGCAGGAAAGGAGGAGGTTATGAGTGTGGGTTTGGATATAATAATCAGTCCTGGACTCTGGACCTGTGCAGCTGGGGCTCCTCTTTCTGGCACAATAAGAAAGAGACTAAACTCCCTCTAGTGGCCAGCTCCAGAATAGGAGTGTATGTGGATCACAGGGCAGGAACTCTGGCCTTCTACAGCATCTCTGACACAATGACCCTCCTGCACAGAGTCCAGACCACATTCACTCACACACTCTACCCTGGGCTTAGGTTGTTCGATACCAGATCATCAGTGAAGCTGCTCTGATTCCCCTACAGATGAGGCTGGACGAGAAGTGCTGTTGTCATGCCCAGGCCCCTTATGCACATGCACACAAACACACCACACCCACATCCACACCCACACCCAACCAACCAACACACACACACACACACACACAAAACAACAACAAACAATTCTGGCAGTAGAATCATCAGACACCACTATGGTTTCAAATTCTGCTACACAGTAGCTTGGGCCTGTCCATACTTCCTGTTGCTGCATGAAATTTCGTGATGAAGTCAGTATGGCCAAGGAGGCAATTTCCTCAAGTCTCGAGCCCAGAAAAATCAGGACCCAATGAGAAATAAGCAGGCTGAATTAGGCGAGTTTGCCATGACTTTGTCCAGCTCTGTCCCATAACATTGATAGAAGTTTGATTTGATTTCTGAACGTGGTCACACAAGCCAGGCTAGCAACACAGCATAATAAATGTCATATGTTTTTACAGTGTATGCTGATAATAAACAGTGTGATAGGTTGATAAGTCAATGAAACTGTGGTTAGAATTGTTATAGGTGCTGTAATATGTAAATGTATTACTGTAAACTGCTATTGCAGCACATGCTTCTCATAGGATACATGGAAATGGAAATAATTGGGATTACAGTACTGTATGTGTTAATAAATA
The DNA here is from genome assembly GCA_027497455.2 of Sardinella longiceps. NCBI lineage: Eukaryota > Metazoa > Chordata > Actinopteri > Clupeiformes > Clupeidae > Sardinella > Sardinella longiceps. The sequence continues at coordinate 39,044,183 of JAODXP020000019.1, read as the reverse complement.
AACTACTCAAACATACTAATAAAAAAAAATCTCTTGAACGCAGTTGCTTTTGTATATTCTTTAAGTCCATGGGAAACAGCACTTTCTTACTCCCCATCAGGGAATGTGTCTTTGTTCATATGCTGTCTCTACTAGTCCAGCTAACCTCCTCTGACAGGCTTCCTCTAGTAAAATGCTGCCGATCAAAGTACATAAGAACAAATCCATCTGCACACATATTAAGAATCTTAAGAGTGACTTACATTAGATTAGACTCTAGATTAGATTCTACTTAATGTATGCCATGTTGACGGTAAGTTGTTCAGGAAATGAAAATAATGTTGTTAAGGATGTGATCTCATATGACCTCATTGCGCACTACGCGCTGTTCTCTATATATGCGAGTGGTTCAAATAAACGGATTCTCTTTCCGGTTTCCAAAAGTTGATATGAGCGTGTCATGTATCCTCCTAGAGTGCTATTTACAACTAGCTCCTTAATGAATAGTCAGCCAGCCAAGAGTCTAAAAAAACCTTTGATGGCATTTTTAAGTAAAATGCCTGCGGCAACAAATATAAACAACAAATTAATCAGATTTATGTTAATTATAATTATTCTCATAATTACATCCCTGTCCACTGTGCAACAGCAACATAGACCTGTAGCCCCTCAATGAGTTTGTATCAGACTGAGCCAATAACAACTCTTATCAGGCCCCACACTTCCTGATTTGGTTCAGCAGACATTCTGTCTGATTGAGCAAATAGATGCATATAGTAGGCCTACACTCTAAGAAATTATCGTGTAAAATTACAGCTAAATGCTGGCAGCTGAGACGCCAGGTGAATGCCGTTACTTTACCGTCCTCTGTACCGTTAGTATTTCAACAGTAGAATGCTGCCCTACATTAACACAGTACTGCTGTAGATAATCATAGTTTTACTGTTTGTTTACTGTTGTTTTGCAGTAGTATACCTCTCTCTTACTGCTTATATACTGTTTATATACTGTTGTTTTACGGTATAATATCATTTTACTGTATTATGAAAGAACTAAAAGTTCCTTTAAAAGTTCCAACGTCTCCGTTAGCCTACCTTTTCGTTCCATTTAGCATCCATCCACTAGCAACGTGACCAACAGTTTGTGTTTAACAATTTCAAACGTTAAGAACAGCAAAATACATATCTTCACATACATATACATATACTTTCTAGATAACCGACATTAACGTTAAACGTTAATTACGTTAGCATTGCTAACCTCCGTTGACACAAAATATGACAGGAAAACGTATATTTCGTTGTCACAATACTGAATATAACACTTAAAACAACTTCCAGGTTTCTAAACTTTATTATAAATACTGAATTCATTGGGATCCTTTGCCAGTTGTGCTCATCTTCCACTGCTGAAAACTACGTGTGTCATACCCCTTCGTTTTGAGGGGGGTCCTGGAGCGGCTTCGTTTGAAGGGCTAGGTAGCCCTCGCCCTTAGCCCTACCCCTTGTGCCCAAGGAGAATTGGGACACCCCTTCACCTCGCGGGAATGCGCAAAAACCAAGGGGAAGGACTAAGCGGAGGGGTAAGGGGTAGAAATGGGATTGGGCCCAAAATCGCTAATGTTACCATCAGGCATTGTGACAAGGTACGGTAACTCTAGGCTATAGGCTAACCAATTTAAAATAAATAGTTTGGAGTTGTAATTGGCGATTAACATTACAGAAGTTTTATCTTGAGGTACATATTTACATTAACTATTTCAGACGTTAGCAACAAGCTAACAAACTAGCTGACAATAGCTTAGGCTGCATTACCTTGTTGCACTTGGTTGGTATTCCATCCTCGTAGGCTACTTCTCTTTGATAAATCCATTGGAAAAATCAATGTTAGGTCTCGCCCTCTTGGTTGTCGATTGGTAAAAAGAAAGATCTCCCCTCTCTGGTAAATGTGTCGGTAGGACTAGTTGACATGCATCAGACACTTAACGGTTGAAATTATTCTGAAACAGCTGCACTGTTCTTATACATTGTTGCACTGTTTTATTGCTGCACAGACTGATAGATAAACAGTATTTTCTATTTTTTTGAAGTTAAACGGTGGAGGTGTTGATTGGATAACAGTATAACTGTCAAATGTCATGTGAAAGGATGCATTATAACAGCATTTTGAAATTCTTGTTAGTAATAGCAAACTACTGTTGAAATTTCACTGTAATATAACAGAAATTTCTTAGAGTGTAAGTGTTCAGCCAAATGTGTGTATTATCAGTGTTCTGTGGGTGTGTATGATTGATAGTATTTGGCCACCTGGGCAGTAGAACTGGGTGCTGAGGAAACGGTCAGAGCTGCTGGAGAAGAGCAGAGTGGCAGCAAACAGCTCCTCAGGTTGAGCCAGCAGCAGTAAAGAATCACATTCTTACCCTCGGAAAGGCCTGGAGAATATGGGCTGCATGGGGAATGGCTGAGGAAATATGGACTGCATGGAGAAAGGCTTGGGGGATGGCTGGGGAAATATGGGTTGCATGGGGAATGGCTGGGGAAATATGGGCTGAGCTAAGCAGGCAGCTAGTATTCCTATCTGAGATCACAAACACACACACGCACACACACACACACACACTCAGACCAGATGTAGTGATGTGATCCACAGCTGCCAAGAAGCATAACTCCTAATCCAGCTCACACACATCCAGGTGCCTCAAGTACTCTGAGCTGACTGACTGACTGCACCCAGACTGCAGAGAGGGTGACTGGCTGCTGGGCCACATTCATTCACCCAGTGGAAGTGGGATCATGCAGGGGCTTAGTGGACACATCCATTGTCTTCATGCAGCAGCAGCAGCAGGTCTAACTGGGGTGAGCTTACAGTACAGGGGGCCATCAGATATCAGGCAGAGGAGGCCAGCTACTGGTTGTGGCCATCATGGAGGAGGGACTCTTTCTGGGACGCCACACTGCAGTAAGGGCAACTGCAGGGGAGGACAGAGAGAGAGAGAGAGACATCCCCAACTAGTCACTGCAGGAGATGCACTGGGTAAGGAGCCAAACATCAATCAACAGTGCCCTCCAGCTGACAGCCTTATACTGACCCAATGTGCACTGGCAGTGATAGTTGTAGGCTACAGTACGACAGGCAAGATACGACAAGATACCACGCAAGAATAACATCATCTGTACAGACACTGTATCTATCTGTCACTATGCAGGGTAAATCCAGTTTCTTCATGCAGCAGGTAGACTTGAAAAGATAACAAGCAGGAATAAAAACACTGTACTATAAAAACACAACTCTATACATCAGTGTGGGGGGCAGAATTGGATTTTGTCCCTGCAGCAGGTCTGTCTGTCTGTGAAGTCCACAACAAAGTGGAGGAGAACCAGTTCAGTTTTGTTCCAAGTTTCACTCCTCCTCATGAATAGTGCTGCCACTCCTCTTCATAATTTAAACGGAAACCAAAAGTGACCTTTCACCAGTGTTGGGGAGTAACGAGTTACATGTAACGGAATTACGTAATTTAATTACAAAATAAAAGTAACAGTAATCTATTACAGTTACTTTGAAAAAAATGTGTAATTGAATTACAGTTACTTCAAGAAATATTCAGAATTACAATTTTAGTTACATGATCCCAATATCATCTGCAGAAGCATTGGCTAAGTGTGCTTCATGTAAATACAACATCCTCTATTTACAACTAAATGTCACTATACTACAGCTAAAATACTCTATGCTATTATAATTGTTTCTACTGTCATGTTGGCAACACTACTCACTTGTTACCTGCATCTACAGCGGTCTAAGTTTCAGTAGCAAGGAGGCCTGACTGTCAGACAGAAACTGCAACATAGGCCTGTAGCCCATTGCCGGATATAAAAATGAGCTCTATTGATCAGGTGCACACATACTTTATGAGCAAACACCTGATTATTCAGTGATGTTCAACAAGTATTTTAACTATTTGCTCGTAGTGAATTCTGACACTTCTGTGGGAGTTAAAAATAATTTTTGCAATGTCAATGGTGAATAGGACTATGTGACAGTTAACATTGCCAGGATTCAAAAACTCAAAATTGCTTGACGATTGAAAAAAAAAAAATGTTCAAAAACGTCGAAATGTAATCAAAAAGTAATCAAATGTAATTAGTTACATTACTTTATTAAAGTAATCAAAATAGTTACACTACAATTACTATTTCAAAGGGGTAACTTGTAACTGTAACGCAATACATTTCTAAAGTAACTTACCCAACACTGCCTTTCACTCTGCTGTCTCCTCTCTACTCTTACTGTCTGTGTGTGTGATTGTGAGGAGACATGGCTGAGGCCTCGGCTAAAAGACAGTCTTTCAACTGTCCAGTTTGTCTGGACCTACTGAAGGACCCAGTCTCCATCCTTGATTTGTTTATTTTCCACGTTGACATTCACTCATGTCGTCATGGTTCTCTTTTTACTTGATTTTTGGTGTGCACATGACAGCCAAATCAAGATGAGGTGCAGGAACCAGCACTGGCACGTTTCTCTGTTGGTGTGAAAGCGCTGTCAGTGATCTTTGGCAGAACTGTGCAGCAGACCAGGGTATCATTTCACCACTAGGTGGCACACACAAACACACTCAGATGCACACCATCACACACACACACACAGATACACAACATCACACACACAGGAGTCGTAACAGAAATTGATATCTCTTTATTCACTTACTGTATAGAGGAGGGGCTACCCCCACTGAAACTGCTCTGTTCTCAGAACCAGCAGGCAAATGTGCTTTAGTGTGTGTTCCATATTGGGCTTGGAGAGTTAGTGGATCATGAGCAGAAAAACTATGTTATAAAAAGTGTTACCAACCGCCAGTGTTGGGTAAGTTACTTTAGAAATGTAATGTGTTACAGTTACAAGTTACCCCTTCGAAAATGTAATTGTAGTGTAACTATTTTGATTACTTTAATAAAGTAATGTAACTAATTACATTTGATTACTTTTTGATTACATTTCTACATTTTTGGGAAAAAAATCAATTGTCAAGCAATTTTGAGTTTTTCAATCCTGGCAATGTTAACTATCACATATTATTCAACACTGACACTGCCAAAATCCTTTCTAACTCCCACAGCACTAGTGTCAGATTTCACGGTGATCAAATAGTTAAAATACTTGGTGAACATCACTGACTAAGCAGGTGTTTGTTTGTCTGAGATTGCTCATACAGTATGTGTGCACCTGATCAATAGAGTTCATTTTTATATCCAGCAATGGGCTACAGGCCTACGTTCTAGTTTCTGTCTGACAGTCAGGCCTCCTTGCTACTGCAACTTAGACCACTGTAGATCCAGTAACAAGTGAGTGGTGTTGCCAACATGATGGTAGAAACAATTGTATTAGAATAGTGTCTTTTAGCTGTAGTGACATTTGCTGTAGTTGTAAATAGAGGATGTTGTGTGTACTGTACATGAAGCGCACATAGCCAATATTTCTGAAAATTATATTGGGATCATGTAACTGAAATTGTAATTCTGCATATTTCTTGAAGTAACTGTAATTCAATTACACATTTTTTCAAAGTAACTGTAATTGATTACTGTTACTTTTATTTTGTAATTAAATTACGTAATCTCGTTACATGTAACTCGTTACTCCCCAACACTGCCAACCGCTTAGTATCTCAGACTGCACCTTATTAAGCTAATTGTTTATGCATTTTTATAAGGAGACTTTTCAGGTAACACAGAATGTAAGAAGACATGAACACAGTTGTCTACATCAGTTTTTTAGTCTTCTGGGAAGACTAGAGCTGATCTCCCACATTATTGCAATTACGTTGTGTTGAAGTACAAATGATCATGATCTTCAGTAATATCATTGGTCAAAACAAACTCCATTGATTGCTTGATAGTAAACATTTGCTGAATAAGTAAAATGAACAGATTACCAATAGGTTCATTCATTCATACAGATAAGTATGTAGGTCTATCTATAATGTCAGTGCTGGGAAATCTGAGGAGACGGAAGGGTCAAGCATTAGCAGCATTTAGTTTTAATTCCACTGTTGGGGCCAAATCCATATAAGCCCAGTGAGCACCTGTGCCTCTGCAGCATTTCTACATCATACAAGCAAACACTGGCACCTTAAAATCCTTACCCTCGTACAAATGGCATTGGCAGTGCCACTTCTGGCATCTTTAGAGCACAAATCCTTGAAATCCTTTCCAGCTTCACCTCCCTCTGTCAGTCTCCTGTCCTCCTCTGTGTGTGTCTCCTATCCAACCCGGTCTCACGGTTTAATGTGGTGCCATCACGAAAATTAATCTATTGAAGTGTGCAGCCATCACGATTTTCGGCCTTTTTACGTGTAAGGACAACGTTTCCTTTCCCTATTCATTTTAATGCAGGAGGCATTCAGAAAACCCGCCGCTTGGAGTGCTAGTTGACTGAGCGACAGGGGAGACATTTTCGTGTTGGTTTTAAAAATATATTTCTCACTGTTTGTAAAATTGTGGCATTTGCTGCTAGAAGTAATGGTAAGAGGTCGATTCCTTGTCAGTTTGTTTGCAACAAGCTCTGTAATTTGAAGGCATATGAGCAGCCCTGATCCATGATCGCAATTCATTTTGCGCGGCCTAGCCTATATCTGATGCCACTTGGTCTCCTTTTCTATGAATGAATAGCCTACTCAGAAAATATAATTTCCCGCTATACGTAAATAATAAAATGTTAATCCCTTGTTGTTTCTTTGGAATAAACTCGTCATTTTAGGTTCAGCATGCGCAAATGTAACGGGAACACCTTTTGTCATGATGACCCAGTATGTGCTCAATTCCCTTTTAACGAATGAATCCTTCGCCCCTTTATCTTTAAACATACCGCATATTTATCGCTAAAAATATAATAATAAAAGTTTAGTTAGTTGTCGTTCGTTTACATTAAGCCTATTGCGAGCAGCTGATTAAACGTTGCCATCATCACATTTCTTGGTAGGGCACCGTAGATTGCTATTTGATGGCACAGGCGTCTCCAAATTTGAATACTTAGAACTAGCCAACATATTTATCACTAGAAGTATAATAATAAAT
>JAODXP020000019.1:38998710-39037034 GCA_027497455.2 Sardinella longiceps | reverse complement strand
CACACACAGGGGGCAGAGGTTAAGGGAGGGGCCTGGGCCTCAACTAACCTGTAACACTCATTGGTCATCTTCATGAGACACATAACTGGCAATTATCAGAAAACTGGTACAGGACTGGACATGTTTACATGCATTATAGAAACTTGATAACCAAAACCAAATGAAAAAAAAAAAAAAAAAAAAAAAAAAAAACACGATTAAGGTAAAAATATCTTGAATAATTCAGATATTGATCAAAACCTAGATGTGTTTATTGGACTTATAATGGCAGCAATCTAAAAAAAATCTGTTCCATTTACACGAATCTGTTTCATTTAAATGAATACTTGATTAATCAGATAAGTACAATTACCCGGTAATGATCATTTTATTGATTGAGTGCACTGCTAAAAGCAGCTGATAATGATCATTTCAATGAATAACCTGCTGGGCTTTTGACATACTATAATTGCTCCCCGTACTGTCTGTAAACAAAATGGAATTGAATTGAATTAAATTAAATTAAATTAATTGTTAAAAGACTAAAATTGAAATTGTGAAATACCATTTCAAGGATGCAGAGTGGTTAAGAGTAAATGTGATAAGGTCTCACACTTAGCCTGACATTTGACACTGTTTGTGTGACTAACAGCAGCATATCGTCACTGAATAAGCAGATAGGGTCTTTCCTTTCAGTCATACTGAGTCACATGGATTTTCCTCTCTAAACAGACAGACAAAAACTCAACTGTGCATGACCCCAATTATGTGCCCTAAAAAGTGCTAATTGGGAAAAAAAAAAACACTTTCATTCAACCAAAGCCAATTTTTTAAAGTTTTAAATAAATGCATTCAGGTTGGGAACATCAACTCTGTTATAAGACACACAATGCAAGAGTCAAGATAACTGTGAGGTCTATTATTCTGAATTGCTCTTCATGAATACATCTTAGCTCCGGTAGCTGAGGTGGTCCATTATATAGACATTGAGCCAAGATGACTTGTCAACCCATGTTGAGATCAGAGCACAAGGAAAATGATTTAACATCACTGTGGACCGGTCTCTCTCTAGTCATTCTGGGCTCCGTTTCCCAAAAGCAGAATTGCAAAAGTTATAAATTATGGATATTACAGCCATGGCAAACACACACACTTGTGGAGAGCGACTGTTAGCTCCAAAGCTACTGTACCGGTTGGAGACGCCTGCTATAGACCATGTGTCCTTATAAGTAACACACATGGTAGACAGTGTGTAACTGAAATAGTAGACTGTGTGTGTCCTAAGAGAAGAGTGTGTTTTTATAACAGATATAGTAGACTGGCTGTCCTTAGAGCAGATAGAGAAGATAGTGTGTTTCCTTAGAAACACACTATCCTTAGAGATAGTAGACTGTGCGTCCTTGTAACATACATGAGTGGTGCTTGTTTCCACAACCAAAATTTGATGGTAATATATGTCTCCATATTGCTGGCCAAAACAACCAACCAACTTTTTCAGGAACCGGCCGAGAACCTGCTTCAGGGTATGTACTCTAAACACTCCTCGCATGTTCAGGAACTTTTCATGAGGAAACACGCCTATAGTACAGTGTGTCCTTAAAACTGACATAGTAAACTCTATGTGACCTTAGAACAAACGCAGTAGATAGAGTGTGTCCTTATAAGTAGTCCTTACAGTATAACAGGCGTACAGTAGTAGGCAGTATGTGTCCTTATAACAGACATGGTAGACAGTATGTCCTCTTTATAATAGCTGGCCAGTGGCTGTGACAGTGAGTGAGTGCTGGCACTGCCGGCCATGTTAACTAGCAGGGCTGGGCTGTGATGTGGGCATTGCTCACCAATCTCCCTGGGGTTGGGCCATGCGATAGGCTGGTGGGAGGCCAATGTGGAGAAGAGTGTGTCCGAGAACTCGGACATCAGCACGTCCATATCAATGAAGGGGTCCATTTCCATGGGAACAGGCGAGTCGTGGCTTTTGCGGCCGAGGCGGCGCCCACTGCCCCCCACCTCGTCATCCTGACAATAGGACATACGGTAGGTGTCGGGGAAAGCGTCCCCAAACAGGGAATACTGCTCTTCTGCCCCCTTTGGACGAAGCCAGGACACAACAGGCGGTCAGGCAAGACGGCACATGCAGAAGAACACAAACATGTCAACACACACACAGGCTCAGAACAGAGGCCAAGCAAGCACACACACATAATGCTACACAGATCTTACGACAAGAATAAAGCTCTAATTCGCATCATTCAATTCAGAGACAGGTTGTTGGAATCTCTTCGACAATCACATTTCTATGATTATTAACCTCAACAACTCTAATGTGTATAGAGGTTTCCCATTTCAAAATGTTAGTGCAACAGCAATGAGTAGTTTCACAAAAGGTCTCATTCATTTAGAGTAAGGACTAATGCATTCAGGGCCAGCAGAGGTCTCCACACACACACATGCTGTCATGCCCTCATGCACATGCACACACACACACACACACACACACACACACACACACACACACACACACACACACACACACACACACTAATGATTGGAGGAGATAGTTACCCTAAGGAGACTGGAGAGGTCATCATCCTTGTTGCGCTGCAACTGTTGATAAAAGCAGCAAGAAATCTTTATTTTACCAAACAGTTTGAAGCCAATCAGCACAATCCATTTTCTGACACTATGCTGAACAATCCAATCCAACAACCTATTTTGATTCTGATGTAGTGTAAGTAAGCACGCTGTGGCACAGCAGAGCTGTCTACAGTAAGAACTCTGGCCTAAGTAGAGCGGAATCAGTTGGGAATGGGGATGAGGGTTGTCATACAGGGTTCAGAGACACACCAGGCCAACCATACGCCAACTGAAACATTTAGTGAGGCTCGGACAAGTTTGGAAACAAATCAGCTTGCTGTGTTCCACTGCATTGACAGTGTTTGGTCGCCTGGCCAGTGTCTGCTCAGATCCAACAAGTCTTGGCTGTGAGCCATCTGATACTCTGATTGGCTTGTGCTAGCTGGGTCAGGGGAGAATGAATGTGCATTGGCCATTCTCAACTTAAACAAGATTCCCTCAAGATACAGCTTTACAAGCAGATTGATTCAAATGAAAAATCCCACCAATGACGTTAAGTTAGTCTAATTCAATACTGCAACAGTGTAATGCATATTCATCAACTGCATATGTACTGGGACTGAATGTTCAATTTGACACCAATTTCTCTGTGGTTATTTTTTACATTATCGCCACTGAATGAATTCAAAAAGGTGCAAACTCTTACAGAAAGATAGGCAATACTTACAGTAATTCTAAAAGGCAATCATCACACAAGTGTCATGAAATGTGAGTAAATAATAGTAAATACTATTTTTGAATGACTGTATATCGATTGGTGCTGCCCTTTACAGCCAGTGGAATTTCCAATGTTGACTACTGAGTTTGTGACATTAACTCCTGGATCTTGTTAAACTGGTGCGTCTCGATCCAACTTTTTTTACCCAACTGGTCAGACAAGAGGCAACAGAGTGATTGGATATAGGCAAGTGGCTGTTGGTTTGAATCCGGGCTGTCTGGGGCTTTCCAGTGATACAGTACGTACCCTCTTTTTGAAGTAAGCTCTCCATTTGTGGTATTCACGGATAACTATCTCTTTTCTCCTCTTCACATACTTCACCTCAGTGGCCTGCTGACAACAGAGACATGTTTAGTCAGATCAGATGGGTGGACATGAGAGAAGAAGGGGCCCATAAGAGAGACGGGTCTCACCTCTGTAGGCCGCAGGTCGGCAGGATCCATGTTGCCCTCCAGGGGAGTCTCAAATCGGCACACAGGGGTTTCCCTCCTCTCCACATCTGGGGGAAGAGAGAGAGACAATCAGGGGCTCAAATCCACTCTAAGTTTTTGCTCATGAAGTTGGGATCGTTGTCTTTGTTCAGACAGTCAGTAAGTAGCTATCTGAACCAACAAGCTGATTCAAACTCGGCCGAAGCCCGCCCAATGACACCCTGTCCAGTGTCCACATACAGTGTTGGGACTGGCTAAACACCCCCAATGTCTGAAGGCTCATAGCTAGACATACTCGCTGAACAAATTAAATTTGCTACAGCTAGGGTACCCCTGGACTCCAAGGCTAAGTTCCAGTAGTCTACTTGCTGCATGGCAACGAGTGATATACAAAAAAAATAAATAAAAATAAATAAGAGAAGAAAAAAAAAAAGCGAAATATTTCACCATCTCCAAAACTTTATTATTATCTGAAGTTTTGCGCCACCGTCCCACCTAACCTGAGAAGAAACATTCTGGCTACCCTACAGTTTGTTCATAATTTCTAGGCATGAAACGTTGGCCTACCATCGTAACCAATGTGGATTGGAGAAGGAATACACAGTCCCGCAGATCTGAGCACTTACTATGCAACACAAACTGTTACGATCATATTGTGATTAGATAAGCAGAAAATTTGATTTGCCGTGTTTGACTCTCAACTCAACCCAATACCACTGTGATAAGTTTTCACATGACAGTTTTACCAACAAATGTATAAACATTGCATAAGGACATCTGTGTAACTGTAGGAAGGAAATGATTCTTCAGTTCGTTTTTCATTAATCTTGAGTCTACAAACTTAAGCAATAGCCCACAGGATGGTGTGCTATGCTGGTTTTGAGGGTTGTTAGGCAAGACGGGGAGCAACCGCATTTCAAGGACAGGAACTATCCATTTGAAAAACAATATAGGCTATCAAATAGTGTACTGTGAGCAAAATGTTGTACTTCATGTCTCATCCTTGGTTTACTTAAACCCAGACTAGGCTTAGAAGATGTAAAGTCTAGTTTTGGAAAAGAAGAATGCTGATTGGCCCACTGCAGTTGTCACAGGGGTGATTTGTGTGAGTTGTCTGTGTCTGTCTGTAGAGGGAGCTTACCTGTCTTTAGACAGTCACATGGTACACAGGGCACACTCTCCACACAGGTGGGGTCAATTAGAGTTAATTAGGCACAGCATTTTAATGGGGAACTCATTGTGTGAGGAGGAGAGAAGGGTGCATGTGTGTGTGAGAGAGAGAGCATGGGTGCATGAGGGAACTGTGAGTTCTTGGACTTGGGAGAAGCAGACGTCCTGACTGAAAACACAAGAAGGAGCGAGCCTACAGCGATTACTATTGCAGTCTTCTTCCATCCGACGCCATTGAGAGAACACTTTTACGGGCACAGCCCGCTGCCTGCAGATTCATCTGGGGGTGCGACGTCAGTCGCCCTCCGCAAAGTTAAGTGGCGCTTAGCCTACTCGTCGCTGGTGTGTGTGTGTGTGATCGACCCTTGTCACAGACAAGGCAGCTCTACAGCTCTACATGTTGATAGATACATGTCCTTAGATATCTAATGTTCCAGTGGCCTCATATGTTTTGTGTGTGTGTGTGTGTGTTCTGCCGTGCTACAGAGACTACAAGCTGGCCTTTCACTGAATATGTTGATCTTGCTGTGTTCTACTGTTTGTGGTGCCGCTTATCCTGACCTGGCCACTGGAAGCTGTTATATATCATAGGACTGTCTGTGCCATTTCATTGACAGCGAAGCATGTGCGTGCTGGCATTAGTCCTTTCTCTCTCTCTCCTTCTCTTCACCAGTGGGACCTGGACCATGGGCCTAGACGAGGACTGTGCTCTCCACTCTTCCCTCCCCCAGTGACTCTGTGTGCTGTTTTACCTCTGCCTCCAGCGTACTAAGGACTGGATTGTGGGCTATGCCCTTCGTACATGGACTGACTTTTTAACAACAAAGGAAATTGACTTTCTATTTAATAAAATATGTATCTTTTTTTATACTTCAGTTGTCCTGCTCTGGTGTGTTGGGTAGCTACAGTTGACTCCCCAGATTAACACAAACCCCTCCTTGGTTACACAGTCTTATGCCAAGTTCACACTACATGATCTTAGAGACGATTCTGAGGTCGCAGGGTCGATTACAGAGCACAGGTAGTCGTAAGGAAACTGGGCAGTGGATCTGTGAGCGCAAGTAGTCATGTGTCAATTACTCTCAGACACGATTTACGGCAATCGTGGGGTTGACGCAAGTTGTCGGGGGACATCTAGGATGCCAGATATTTGGAGAAGTCACAAGCGATTCACGGGGCAACAGCCAATCAACAAACATGACTCACGTTGTCATCTTTAAATACTTTTTCGCAAGCTCAGCTTACAAAAAAAGTATTTAAAGTTGCATTTCTTCACCAAGCAATAGCCTTCTTTGAAGAGTCATTTGAAGTTTACTTGCTAAAATGACTGCTTGCTAAAATATTTTTGCAGCAATAACGAGGTTGAAATAGTACAGACAACATGAGAGCAGTGGCAAACTAACGAGTGGCAGACAGGTCTGTATAGTCTGTATGCTATTATGTAGAGGGCTATACGAAAGTGGACACACTCAGTGCGCCCTAGGGTCTGTCTATGCCAGGTCTTGAGGTGTGAACACAGAGGTCAAAATCAGCCACACGCCTGACCGTGAGACTCCCGCTATTGAAAAATAAAATCGTAAAATGTAAACACTGGAGAGTCGTCTTTGTTTTGTTGTGCCGTGGCTAATATCATGTAATCTGAACTTGGCTTTATGTACTAGCCAAGGCTCCACCCAGCAGTGGCCATAGGTGAGTGGCCCCAAGGAGACTCAAGAGGCTCTTACACTGAATGTACCAGGCCCTCCAGATGGCATTGTTGAGGCGGATTTTGTCCCTCCACTGCAGCTTGAGGCCTTTGAAGTTCTTCCATTTTGGAGACACCAGTTTACCACTGTAACGAAGCAGAGAATTGACCAGACATGAATACATAGAACATGGAGAACAGATTACTGCAAATACCTGTAAAAAAGACACGGTGTGGTTTTGTTTGTAAACAAAAGTTTTCTGGAATTTTTGACAAATTCCACAGTGCACTTCACTTTAACATAATGGAAAGAAAATAAGAAAATTGAACGATGTCAACAACAATCAACTGAACACCTGAATAGAAAGAGGATCTGCACAAAATCATACTCATTGTCAAAAGTCATGCTCAATTAGTCTGCCCACCAAATTCAAAGTTTCATGCTGGAATGCTTGTTTGACAAAATATAACATCTTCTTTAACCGTCAAATGTAGAGAATAAATTACAAGTCATGTCATGTTACAATCACTGATTAGAAATGAATGATGATGTTTTGTTTAATCATGGTTATATTAGGTAACTGGGTTAAAAACACCTTCGATCACAACAAACAATAATACACAATTTATCCCTTTCCTGCCCATTCAAAATAGTATCCAACGTTTATGTGATGTTTCACGGTCATGTTGCACTTCCCAACAGGCCTATTAGCCAAATGGTTCTCAAGCTGACAAATGCTCCACTGGGATTTGAATCCCAAACCCCCTGCTGAGAGCCTCTCACTTTGGGAAAAGGTGTCTGCTAAATACTTAATTTTTTAGTTTCATAAAAGCGCCTATGAAAATAACAATGACCTTCTGGAATTGGTGTCACCTTGCCTCCTAGCCTAGCAAGCAAGTCTGTAACATACAAATGTACACTAGTCTGGACGTGACCGATAGACTGGCTCAATCAAAGGGGTAGAATCAGCGGTTGTCTGTCAAACCGCCTCTGCCCGCTGATAAGACGATAAGCTACTGCTAGGGGACTACTACATTTCTATGCGTCTTGTCTCCAGTTTGGTTAACAAAATGTGTGCATATTACTCTGGATAAAACTGAATATGGTTGCACAGTTTTTGTTTTAACAAACTGCTATTTTTCTTCCTTTTCACATTTAAGTGCACCAGCTTGACCAGTAAGTGTTTACAGGACAATGAGACTGAGGGAGAGTAAGGACTAGTGACAGAGCAGTGTACTGCAGACGGCCAACAGTGAAAGCCCTAGCTGGGGGGCGGCATAAACATGCCACAGAAGCACCAAACTGACCCAGTGACCGTTCAGCCACCACATTTTGGGCCCTCCCTCGTGATGGATGGATAGCAGCGGATCATCTGCTATTGCGCCTGGCTGACCTCCAGGCTCTTGGATGGGTTGGTCAGCCACTGCTCATAAACAACCCTGTTACAGCATGCTGATGGGCTTCATGTCTGCCTATGAACTCAAGAAAGGAAAACACAAACACACATGCGTGTTTTCTTGCTATAATAATTATGGTAACGTCAGTATCACAGTCATAGCGGCATGCTACAGTATATTAGTTTTTACTTTGTCTTATGCAAGACTTTTTGTCTTGTGTAAAAATTTAGCTGGTTTTAAATTATTGGATTGAATGAAGTAGGCCTAAATTCCAACTTTTCAGTTTTACAGTTATTCAATTCCTACACTACAAAACTTAAAATCAGCACCAAGCAACTATTTGTGACACAATCTGGGTGTTCTTTTATCAGGCAAATAATTTTGACAACATCTTCAGATATAATATGGAGGACAGATGGACGTGCTATTCTGACCATTTACTCCGGAAATGCAGTTCTGTGTACCAGACAGAACACCACTGAAATTAAATCCCGTACACCGGGCAATTTTTGCAACTGGGCACGACAGCCCCAACACACACCTCATATTCACGACAATGGGCAACTACACAGAGCCTTCCTGTTCATTGGCTGTACCTGTTAGCACAACAGCGACATCAACCACTCAGCAGAATAACGCCAGACTGGCGCCTCTGTCGTATTTGGTTGAGGGCAAGTATATAAGGTTTGATCACGCAGATGACGTTACCAGTTGTGCGTATATTGAGCCAATAAAGTTTCAAATGGGTATCATTTCTAATCTCTCCAAAAATCTAGGCTAACTGTTTAGTTCTGCTTTTCAAGCAAATAAGATTTATTAGTATGCTAAGGGCACTGACTGAGCAGCTGTGGGAAAATCATCCAGTGAGGAAGATGAATTGTTTTTATCTGGTGGAAACGCTATTATTCTGAAACGCTGGCATCAGCATCTAGTGTCTACAACCAGTTCCAATCTACAGTACTTACCCTAATTTGACTGAAAGGAAAGTTAGAAAAAGTGCATAAAAAGAAAACACTGTACACAAATCAATAAGTTTCCATCTTTGGTGGGCCGGAATCTGAGGTGAGCTCAGGGCACAACCCCACAGAACACAGCAAACTCTTATCAGGAGCTCTATAAAATGGCCATGACTTGATATAGCCTACCTACAATATAAAGCTATAAAAATCAATATGTAACTTAAGAAATGAACATCCCTGCTTGGCTGTCATCCTCATCTATAAAACAGGATTTTCGAACAGAACACAGATATGGCCTAGAGCAAGTTCAGTGGCTAACATGTGCCTTCACTAATCTGCACTGTATCACACACACACACACACACACACACACACACACACACACACACACACACACACACTTACCCCTCTGCCCACACTCTCGCCAGGGAGTTAGCGGATTAACTTAATAACCTCTGATTGGAGTGTAATTTGATGGTAATGAGGGAGATCAGGCCGACTGTTGCTTTGTATTACTGGGCACTGACACATTCAGCAAAATCCCATTACAGTAACGGGGTTTAGAACAAACACACACTTTGAGCCACAATCCACAGATGACGCAGCAGAAAACTGGACGCCAAGGTCCTGTGAAAGGACACACAATTCTGTTAAGTGTCATAAGACAAAAAGCCTGTCAGTTCCGCACAAATTTTTGGAGAACAGGCTGAGGACCGACATCCCCTCCTGGGTCAGCAGTCACATGTCTTTGGCTAGCAGCTTCCTATGGCGTAAAAAGAAACACAGACGGGGCTAAAAACTCTTCTTCACTATTGTTTATCTGGCTGGCTCTCCCGTTCTTCATATTCATTATCAGACCTCTCATATGTCTGACATTTTGGCTACTTGCTTATGTTACTACTTGCTTATGCTTCTGTAACAAAATCTTTCAGAACCGATTGCTTGTTCACGTTCGGTCTTTGATGTTCCAAATTCTTTCCTTCCACTTGCTTTCTGTAGCTGTTAGCAGGCCCGTGCAACAGGCTACTCTTGAATGCCGCCAGACTATCGCTTTAACAGAGAGTCAAGACAGCCAAGAGAAGGGAGAATCTCCACACTTGAGGCTTGCCTGTGAGCATGTAATGTGCTGTACAGTTCCTGATGCTCCGCGCATGGAGGTGTTGTTGCCATACACACATGCCGACACACCCATTCTCCGGCTGCAATTGGCAGACACTCTAAGGAAGAACACATGGTGGACTGGGTCAGGGCATGCCTGACAATGTTGTACAACTCAAGAAGGTTCTTGTTCTCTGTGTCCTAATTTAGCAACCACCATCCCAAATGCTGGGGAGGCTATGTGTATGATACTCTCACACCCTCTCTCCCTCTCGCTCACTCACTCACACACACACACACACACACACCACACCCACACACACGGACAAAGTGGGCTGTGTCTGCAAGCTGCGCCTCATACAGAGAAACATCTTTGAATCATGTATCATTCATCACTCGGCTAATAAAGAAAATATGCTTACTTATGAAAAACTCTCCCTGTTTCCTTGTCACTCACTCCCTCACACACGTACACACCAAACACTGTTAAGCAAAGGCAGGGCTGCATTCCTGTAAAAAGTGGAGTTAAACCAGCAATCCCAAGATGATGCAACAACCTCCACAACAGACACACATTGCTCATAAAATCTCTTTCTCCTCTCTCTCTGAACTTTTCCCTGGAGCTCCACCTTTGCAAATATCTTGGTCGAGGTCTAGTCAACCTCCTTCTGAGGACACTTGCCCTACCCTACCCCAATGCTAGCGGGGCAACACTCCTACTGTCAGGGAGTGGAGATGCCCACTTGTGTCCCCCCAGCTGCTCAAGCCTGGCATCCAGCCAGTGGCAAGTGTGGCATGAGCATGGGCACAGTGTAGGGCAGACAACGGCTGATAGGAAGTGATTGGCAGAAGGGCTCAGCGGGCAACGAGAGTGGCCTACTGAAGCACTATCACGTGAAAGCAACATTAATCAAGAGGCTCTCCAGGGTCCCCCGTGTGCCAACATGCCAGAGTTTAAGAGCTCCTTTTAAAAAGGTGCAGGAAAGACTACTGGTGTTAACCAACCTCAGATAACACCCGAAAGTTATCTGAAGTACAGATGATATGACTTGGAGAGCGCATGAGTGTTTAGAAGAGTGGAAATGGTTGGTTGTGCATTGTTTATGTTATGTTATTCTGAGTAATTCTGAGAGAAAAAGCAGCAGAGGACAGACAGGCCGGACCATAAGATTCTCACACGAGCATAAGAGTGCTTTATGGACATGTTTACTTTGCAATGACTGCTCATGTAAGGAGAAAGAAAATAAATGTTATTTTTTGCTCAGTACAACATAATGTGGACGGGACAGTAAAATAGCCTTGTGGATCCTGACTCATGACCTTTGTCTTGACATTTCCCCAGCCTCAACCAACAACCAAAACTTTGCAGGTCTACGGTCCAAACAGGATGAGAACTGCTGACCTGGTTTCAGATCACCCAAGAATTATGCAGTGCCAGCAAAAATAATCACACCCCGATTTCCCTTTTCTCTTTACTATTGTCACTAAACTGCCAAAACAATCCCCCACCACCACTAGACACACACACACACACACACACACACACACACACATACGCAAGACACACAAACATAGCCACCTTCTCATATTAAATGAGATATTACCTGCCAATTGGACAGCGGGTTGGCCAGTCATGGTGCCATCCAGGCTCCACGCAGTGAGTGCATGCATGTGTGTGTGTGTGTGTGTGTGTGTGTGTGTGTGTGTGTGTGTATGGGAGGGGGATTAGTGTATTTGGGTGAGTGCATATGGTTATATTTAGATCTGGAATGAGTAGGCAGCCCCACGTTCCCTGGCTGGCCTGAGATGTGATCCTCTATGGGTATTCCAGTCCACTCTCACCAAAATCTCCATTCGTAACTTTAGTAGAGCAACATTCATAGATTGGGCTACAGCTGCCAGAACATCAAATAGCCAAAATTCAAGGAATTCTTATCATCTGATGTTTGTGGCCAGATGGATATGCGCATCGCAGGCAAAGATCTTTACAGTAATCTAAGTTGTGAGCACATTATTTGGCCAATTGTCATAGCAAACTTTAAACATAAACTGAAGTGACTGGCTATTGGACAGCCACATATTCAAAGATGCTGTAGACACAGCACTGTGACTAATGCTTCAATTGATGGCCATACTAATAGGACAGGACATCAACACGCTTATGCAGTCATGAAAGTGACACTGAGCAACAAACTCCAAAGTCACCTTGGAGACCTCTCCAGTGACCCCAGAGCCAGAGCGGAGTTCTAGCCCGGGTTATCTCCTTGTTTAGTAAAAATCAGAGTTGGCCCTTTTCAAACAACACTTTGAAAACAACAAATATTCAAAAAGCTTATCATACATTCCATAGACTTTTTCAGCATGGAATCATGGGTGGGGCGTCGATTATTTCTGAGTGATGTCACTGCAGAGATGTATTTGATGGTGTTCATGCCACTGATCTTTCAAAGACTTTAGAGAGAGGCCCGTCTCCACTCTAATTCATCCTCAAAACCAATATTATGAATCTTTCAGCAGACCAGAACATCTCAATTCTTGAGCCTCAGTGGTGCTCAGGTTTCATTTACAGCTAATATCACCTCATACATTAACTTAGACTGACAAAACCCATCCTGAAAAGTGAGCAATTTCACTTTGAGTGGCAGCTCAGTTTGCCCAGCAGGCCAATTAGGGCTTGGGAAGTGGGCGTGTCCTCCGGGTTATTTGGCCACTATACATACAGGCCAGTTTACGCCCTTGCCATTGAGAATACATTGGAAATGGTGGTTTGTTATCAGCCTTGTTATCAGCTTGTTTACAGCCAGACAAATTAATGTCAGAAAATGGGGATGTTGTCACAAATCCTTTCCCCTCTAGACTACTGATGGCAAGAAATTATGTCTGTGGTGAGGGGATGCCGTTAAGAAAGACCATAACATAACTAGCCTCAGCGCTCCTAAGTTCTATTTACTGTACAACTTGTTTCTTTTGCTTAGGAAAAGAAATGGAAAACAAGGTTTTACCCACAAGAAACAGACAGACACATTTTGATCTGCATTTTGTTGACCTATCTCAGCGAAGTGTGAAATGACTGCTAGCTGTTCAGACAATGCTCAATCTCAGTGCTTGAGTACCGGTAAGCCGGCTGCGAGAGAGCCAGGTTAACTTTGATTGCCAAAGGATTACCACTAGTAGAAATCTCAAGGCATCAGAAATTGACTGTGAAAGTTAAATATTCAGAATAGATAAGGCTTACACCTTGTTTGTTCCTCCTACTGAAAAGCCAAATAGCCATTCAATTAATTCAGTTAATTATTTCTTCATGATGGAAGAAATAAAGTTCCACAGGTGGTGCACATAACCAGCTCTGAACACCTCGCGGGGGCAGTGCTTTTAGTTCAGGCAACCAATTTGTCTTAAAGGGCAATACAAATTTCAATAAGCGCTCTATTGCTCAAGCTACTCAAGACAAGCCAGTAGTCCTACTGAAGACGTGATACATTTTCGTCCAACTTTCGACCAAACCATGTTTTCTTGAACAGAGAATTACCCCGTGCAGTTAAACCATCGGTTCAGAATTATAAACTGTATTTTAAATATCTATGCTCCAAATACCACCACAAAAGCTGTGTAACATCAGACACACAGCACTAGTGTGTGTGTCTACGAATGACACAAAGTCTTAAAAGTTAAAACAATGTTTTTATGCAGTGTTTACAAAAACGTTTGTAAACAAACAATATTCGGCTGCTTGCACTGTTGTAACCACTTTTTTGTCATTTGTAGTCATTCAGACACATTACAGCTCTGTGTTGTAAGTGGTCTGCTGATGTTTCTTAGTTTTTGTGATAACATTCGGAGCATATTAAAATGTTAGAGATACAGTTAAAAATTCTGCCCCCATAGGTTAGTTGTCAGTGCTAATTCTCTTGAGTAGCTTGAGCAATACAGCTGTATTTCAGAGATATTTCAGTCAACCTGATATTCAGCAATGTGTCAAGTTAAATCAGGCAACAGGTATGGTTGCGTCCATTCCTTATTCAACGGCGTCCTTGATTTACAGGTCGATAAAGCCGGAATTAATTGGATGAACCGGGTGTGTTGATCTTTAATGGCGAACTGTAGAAAAGACAGCTAGCAAAACACCGCAGAGAAAAAAACTGAAAAGAATGTTTAGTTTCGTGCTGATAGATCATTTATGAGTTGAGTTCGTGGCAGGTTTCTTAATGTTGTGCATTTGAGGGCCATTTTGTTGACATACTAAGGACAATCAAGAGGACTGTCTATGTCCCTGCCAAGGCCAACAGAGGTTATAACTTTTTGAGGATATCTCTGGTGTCTAATTCAATGAGAAACCCGTGACAGCCACGCGAGACATGCATTTTCTTCCACACAACTTCCCAGGCAGCGCTGAAGCTCGAATCGTGATGACCAACTTTGGAATGTAACAACTTTGCAATGTCTGAATATACAAGGCCATAACATTACACATGGCCCATGTTCAAAAATGTCCATGAAAAGAAAATCTATTCCAAACCCCTATTACCGCAGCCAAATTACCCAGCTATCATATGGGGAACGCATCTCCAATAGGTTAGGCTAGTTGGCTAACGTTAGCCATTTTTGTCCAATTGGTCGTTTGGCAGATTTTAGTTGAATGGCCATCCATTTAGCCTAAAGTTTTAGCTATCTAAAATTAAGTAATGCTTATGTAGGTATTCACCAAACTTCCTGTGACACATTATAGCCAAGACTGACAAACTAATGTGTAGGGTCTAAGTTACTAGATACGCACTAAACAGGAAATATTCGTTTACAGGTTCTTACGCTAACTATCATAACCTGCAAGTTATCTAACGTTAGCTCTTTCAACAAAGACGCAAACATATGGGCACATGACATAACTCATCGTTAAAATGCATTCGATGTGAGTGCAGCAAACTTTAAGTTACCAATGCAAGGACTCAACTTAACGTTTAAGATAACTTGACGTTAACGTTAGCTTCTTTTGTTCAAGACAATGTTATGCTTCTGTCAGTAACGTGAACGTCATGCCCAAACTGTCCCATTAGCTCTTGAAGCAGTTAATGTTACCAAACAGTAATAGGACCATTAGTGCAGAGTAGTAGGCTAGTTACCAAAACAAGTATGAGTTAATTTGAGTAAAGATAACTTTAAAGGGAGTAGATCTCGGTAACGTTAACTAGATCGATTACACATGCTATCGAGTGCTACACTTTACGATTATTTAGGCTCTCCCGATGGACTCAACGTAAAAAAAATCAGCCAAGTGATCAAACATACCTGTATGCAAGGGTCATACATTCGAACAATTTCGTCAGCGATGCATCAATGGAAAGGTGAGACGTGCGAGTCATTCCAAAATGATACGTTTGACAGGTTTGTTTGTTAACTGTGTCAAAGTCATAGCCTTTTTTGGGTGGGTGTTCGGTATGCGGGGAAGACACCATGAAGTGGCCACTGTGAATGATCTGACTCTCCCGTCCATCAGATTTCTTTAATCCGAGATGTGGTTCCTCTGCATCTGAATCGTCGTCCTGTTCTTGCTTGATATTCATCACAGGCCTCCTGTGTTGTCGCATTTCTCTCGTGGCCATGGCGAACAGGCTAAGTTTCTAGAGTGCAAGGCTTGTAGTCTGCACAACTTTTTAGAGTTTGGGAAAATTACTTTACATTACCGACATATGAGGTATTTTCCAAAGTGATTCTACACATTTCCCCTCACGTATCTATTCTTTCCCCTCTGTCCTGAAAAATGATCCAAATTTCCAGTTTGATTACACGGTGTTGATTCCTCAACGACCGCTCCACCTACATCGACAGCTTCTTGAACAGAAAAACTATCTTGACTTCGTCACAGCGGATCTCATCGTGATTGGTCGGCACCTTTGTAACACCCACTCGAGCCTGTATAATTCTACAAGTATCCCCAGCTGCGGACTTGCAGCCTCAATGTGGGTTGGGCTCAATGTTGAGCACAACCCTCGCTGTAGCTTACGCGGCTCAATGTTGACCCTCGCTGTAGTTGAGCACAACCCTCCCTGTAGCCTACCGTAAGGCCTGTCTATGGTAGGACCAGAGTGGTATAATGAAAAACGTAGGCTACCGGTTGCAAAGTTTTCAAAGACATGTGTCACACGTTTGCAGTTGGATTGGATAAGCAATAGTTTTTTGATATTATATGGAGATCTATGAGTGGTAGCAGCATCATAAAATACCTTGCTCATACTTGCACATTGTAAGAGCAAGTCGGTTCGATTCAAATGTTCGGTCAAAAATGGACACAGTGTTGTGATGTAGCCAAATGCATTAGGGAACTAATGTTTCCAAGTTTTACATTATAATTAACCATTCATTACCGTCATTCATTAGCCTACTTCCTCACGACACGTAAGTTTCCGATGGACTGAGTGACTGTTTCGTGTAGCCTACTATTACAATTCATGTTTCATGCCTATGCATGAAACGGTTTAATCATTCTCAGCAGTGACCCTGTTTAAACTTGACTCAATCTTGTCTGTTTTGCGTGTATCATCTGCACGGAGCAGTTTTTGTTTCGTCGTGTTAACGTTATGTGTTTTGTTGCCTATGGTTTAACCATTCGCTCCCCCCAGAAAAATATCAATTCTCAGTCGTGGCCCTAAAAACACGCACAACTTTACAATGGCCATGGAAGAAAGGATTTTCGACCAGGCGTTGCGCTCATAGGCTGAAGCTTAGCAATTAGGGTTGTGCTCAACATTGAGCCCAGCCCACATTGAGGCTGCAAGTCCGCAGCTGGGGGCTACTCTAATTCTATGCACTACGGGCTGAAACACAACCAAAGCAGATGATTTTGGGGGGAAATGTGTTTTTCATGCATGGGCCTTATTCTTGGTACATGTTCTTATGCACTATATCCACATTAAAACAAATGCAGCAAGGATACAAGGATTTTTTGCAGTAGGAAAGTGGCCAGATAAGAGGTTTGGTGGGCGGGGGCACACCAACAAGGAGCACCCAACAACAGGGGCAAGGAAAAATTCCTTTACCTAAGGAAGAAACCACGGTCCTCCACGGCCCAACTGCCAGGGGTCATGGTGAGGGAGAGGAAATGGCAGGATAGAGGGGACAATGTGCTGTTGCTTGTGGGGGGTGGGCTTGGTGTTTGTGTGGTGTAGTATGAGGGAAGAGGTATGATGATATAATATGGGTGGTGGAGTGGGCAGTATGCAGAAAGTGGGATGCGCATAATGGAAGAAAGATGTCTGTCTGCAGGTTTAAAATACTGTATTGTTTGGATCATCTAAGTTATACCTTTTGGAAAAGCATCCCCAAGGCTAGGTTAGGTTGCTGAGGAGAAATTTCAGATGATATTTATCCATTCTTTTACTACAATGCCAGAGTGGAAAAGCAAAACAGACAAATGAAAGTGCATTCAGAAACAAATCTACAAAATTATTGTGGTTTAGGCAAGAAGAGTGTTTGTGGCCAGGCACATGAGTGGAATCTCACCACACCAGCTTTAGTCTCCCTAGAGCAGCTTTCTCTTTTGTACTGCAGTCAACAACTTTATTTTGTTCTTGCATCAAAATCTGGAAGGCTAATTCTAGTTATTACAGTATAGATGTGTATATACCACACACACTAAAGCAGTGTTTCTCAAACTTTTTCCGTCATTCCCCACTTTGGAAGGCAGAGAATTTTCACGCCCCACCTGGAAGGCTCAATTTGCGCACAATATCTCTGTGAGAAATACTTTGCAATTACAGGATTTTTGTCAATGTTAGAGTTTTCATGTTACTAATTCAAAGCCAAATTTCTCTCAAACCCTTCATCACACCAAGTAGAAATGACACCACTCAAACCACACAAAGCTCAATTTACTGTCAAATGTGCTTATCTGACGAATAACTGTGAATTCGGGGGGCAAAAAGATGTCTCGCACCCCATCTGTCATGTGTCTGCGCCCCACTAGTGGGGCCCGCCCCACAGTTTGAGAAACAGTGCACTAAAGGAAGTAAAGTACTCCCCGTACTGTCTGTAAAGCGCCACGAGACAATGTACTGTATGAGCGCTCTACAAAATAAATGGAATTGAATTGAAATACAACCTAAGCAGTGTCATTGTTTATGTAAGAGGGGAAAATGTGGGTATACCATATTTTACCAAAGTTTAATATGGTGTACCCCAAAGCTCAGTATCATATCCCATGTTATTTTCCCTTTAAATGCTACCCTTGGGGAGCCTAGCAATCTAGACGTACCCTCGCGGCAGCAAATGCTCAGCCTGTACGTATAGTACATAGGTTCTCAAAGTGCGGCCCGGGGGCCAATGGCGGCCTGCGGAAACATTTTTGGCGGCCTGCGATAACATCTGATAATATTATAGAACTATTAAAACTGCACATTGCTTTGAAAGAATGAATCTCCATTTAGTGGTGTTTATTAGCCTGACACGCCAGACTATATCATAAGAATGTATAGTCTGAAGACCACTGATAGACTGTACCGCAATGGAGGGGCGGGTGATTGCGTTGTCTTTCAAACTGCCTCTCCACGTAATAGGCTAGCGTTCCGGCCACTGGTACCAGCTGGTATATCAAACTTTTTCCCGTAGCCCGTCGGTAACACGGCAAAGACATCTTTTTCAAAACGAAAAACTTCAGTGCACTTTCTTGTTTCACTTTCAAAGAAAACGACAAGTGCAATTCGTCCAAAACTAAAGCCAAAGAGAATTCTGTTCTGATTTGAGCAGGACTGTCGTCATCGTACAAGGCCCGCCTTACGATTTCCTGTACACATACCGCGCTGTGATTGGTTATCCGCCGCCAGAGGAAGGATACAACGGGTTTCTATCAGTGGCCTCTAGACGTACCTGCTGTGCAAATTGAAATTTGCTACCGCTAGGGGTACGTCTAGAGTTCTAGGCTAGGTGTTTATTGCCATCTATAGAGATTTATTTATTGCATTAAATGTGAACTGTAGAGATGCCACATGGTCACTAAAATAATTACAAATGGGATTTTTTCTCATTTTTTTTCCTTTTCTTTTTCTCCCACTGCCCCTTTGGCGGGTTCGAGTGTGCCACCGGCTACGTTCTGATAGACTGTTGCCTGATCCATACAAAGGATGATGAAAAAGGATGAACCAGGACGGCTATTCTGTTTCAAAATGGTGGTTTCTAGTTTTCCTTGCGTAACTCTCAATCAGCTTCATCAGTTGTTTTTGAATTGATTGGTTGAAGTAGCATGTCAATAAAGATGACGGGAAAGTCGTTTATCCAATCAAATGCAAGGATTATTGCCTTGTGAAGCAACTCTCCAATGGATAGGTCTCAGATGCTTGTGCGGACCGGATATGCTTGCAGAGTAGTGCATCATCTGACGTGAGTGAGGTTAATAATCTGTCTTGTCTGACTTGTTAGCAATGGTTTCTTTATGTCTTTTAAAAAGATTCAAGAAAGATATAATGTACCTAAACAATGTTATTTCGAATAAATTATATTCAATTGAAGGACGTTTTAAGAGACTATGTCAATGCTAGCAGCTTTAATGAATTAAGCCACCCTCTACACGACAAACTTATGCTATTATAATCTAAAAAAATGCTATCTCAGATCTATACATTTTTAATATCAGAAGATGGACATACATGTATGGCAATCCCTATAAATAAATGGTCTAGAGATATAGACAATTTACCCATGGATTTTAATTGGGGGGAAATATGTAATACGTTTGTCATGTCTAGTTGCACTAAAGCTCAGCTCATCCAATATAAGGTGCTACACAGAGCCCATGTAACAACCCATAAGCTTTTTTGTATGGGCCTAATTGATAGCAATAAATGTGCTTACTGTGTAGATCACATAGATGACTATTTCCATGCCTTTTGGAGCTGTATACATATTCAAAAGTTTTGGTTGGATGTTACAAACTGCTTATCAGATATTCTTAATTTTGATATGCCGCTTTGTCCTATTATTGCAATATTGAATGACGTTTCCAAGCTAAAAGTGAACAAACATCTCAGGAAATTTATATCAATTGCTTTAATTATGGCTAAGAAGACAATCTTGATAAATTGGAGAGACAGAACACAAATATCTAAAACACAATGGTTACACTTATTAGCAGACTACTTAAACTTAGAAAGACTTACAGCATCATTGAAAAACAAGGCTAAGTCCTATGAGGACACATGGTCTATGTTCCAGCAGTATTTGCAAAGATAGTGTTCATTATTTATTTCTCTGTCCTTTTTTAAATATATTTAGGTGGTTATCTGTCCCTTGTTGTGTGTGTTAGTGTCTTGGACTACACTTTTGCCAGTGTGGTCTGTCCTCTGTTTTTGTTTTTTTCTGTCTGTCTGTTTGTTTGTTTGTTTGTTAGTTTGTTTTATGTCCCTTAATGTATGTTATGTCTCTATTTACTATTTATCAGTTTTGTCCTGTGTGGTAAATATGCTGAACATGTTGACATTGTTTACTGTGGATTATTGAATGTATTGTCTTGTCTTTTGAATTAAAAAAAAAAAAAAAAAAAGATAATAATAATAATCTGACCTGTCAGGTTGCAAATAAAAATTAACTGAATTTGAATTGATTTTTCATGCATGGACTTAATTTTTGGTACTTGAAAAGACAATGCTATAAATCCACATTAAAACAATATAGTCAGCAGGTTTAAAATAATATTGTCTGGATAATCTGGATAAAAAGTGATCCATTTTTGAAAGTCATCCCAGAGTAAGTTGCTGAGGAGAAATTTCAGTGATGACGCTTCACTGGAAAAGCAAAACAGACCTACAAAATGAAAGTACACAGAAGCAGATCTACAGAAGTAATGTGGCTTAGGCAAGACGTGTGTACGTGACCATGGGTGTATGAGAGCGACATCTCACCACAGCCACCAGTTTTAGTCCCCCTAGAGCAGCTTTCTCTTTCGTATTGTAGTAAACAACTTTATTTTGTTCTTGCATCAAAACCTGGAAGTCAATTTCTAGTATTACAGTTATTACACAATATAGACATGTACTGTAGGTCATAAAGTTTTAAGTGTATTATTTTATCTAGAAGTAGCAGCAAGTGTACAGAAGGTGAGAGATCATTGAGATAGAAATAGTAAATTAGAGAGATAGGCCTAATTGATCCAGCCCATTACTTGGTCTTGTGTGCTCAGGAGGCTATTCAAAACGGCCGTAACGTTGCATTACGTTGAACCTAACGCAAACGGTGTCGGGCTGAACATACTGTTGTGTCACGTCAGTGCAGCAACAATGGAAGCCTGGAGGGCCAGTTTTGATGCATTTTAAAATAGCTTAAAATATTAATCAAATATGTTCACCCGCTAATAAGATGCAATTGATTTTGAATTATTCAGAATTGTTATCCTAATCAAAAATCCAAATTAAAAGGGGCATGCCCCTCACTGTCCCGGTAACACACAGAAATCTCTCAAAGCTTTGAGTGAGGATAACTGATGTACTGTATACGTTTGAATTCAAGCCATTTGTGAGTGACAATTCACTAATTTAACCCTTTAGCAGTGTTTTATGTGACATGATGGTGTATTATTGACAAACTGTTATTTATGGACGCATTTATGTTCTGGTAAGAAGACAGTTCAACATTTTGCCTCACTATGGAATGCATCTATAGTTAATCAATACTTTGATAACCAAAATAAGATTCATTTAGTGCTAAACCTGTCTTATGTGTTTGTAAAGTATGTAGTTTTTTCCATACATTTCTAATGCCGGTGGGTCACGGGTATAGTGTGTGCTAGTAAAAACTATTTTTGATACATTTCTGAAAACAACATGTAATATTTTTAAGTTAGAACACCCAGTAAATGACCTAGACACATAATCGAAGTAACGTAAGAGAAAACAGCCAAGCGTCAAGCATTGTGTTGATTATAATGGATTTTATTGGAAAAACAGATTGCATAAAGTAAATAAAATGTGAACAAAAACATATTTACATCTAAAAAGACAGGAAGACGGTTCTCACAGAAAATAAACTGGTACTTAGTGTTGAAATATACTTAAGCTAGATGGAACTTTACAAGCTGACAGATAGAACTACTTCATGGGATCTTACCCACATCTGTAACACCCTCCTTTGGCATCTAATACATTCATTGAAAGCGACTTTCAGCACTTTGAGTTGAACTATAAAAAACATGTGAAGTGTTTGTTACTACAAAGGAATAGACATACCAGAACATGTGAACTGCCGTAAGCTCATAAATGGCCCCAGCCCTCATTGACCCTCACTGAAAGACCTTTTCTCAAAAGTCACCAGGACTTTTAAAGACGAGTCTCCAGGACTTTTAAAGACGAGTCCAGTCAATGGGCGTCTTGCCAGATTTCTTCAGCAGCTCATTGGTTTTGGAGAAGTGCTTGCAGCCAAAATAGCCCCTGTGTGCCGACAGTGGAGAAGGATGCACAGCCTGCAGGACATGGTGCCGTTTCTGTAGTTTCACCATTTCCCAGAATCAGAGTAGACACACACAAATAAGCAGCATTAAAATAATACATTGGAGGCACCAGACAGAAACAAAAAACTGGATGTCTGTACAGCAAAGACAGACATCAGACTATGTCTACATGCATACTCCTACCTTATTAATGGAAGCGCCCTTCTTCTGAGCATAGGCTCCCCATAGCATGAAAACTAGTCCATCCAGGTTAGTGCTGAGCCACTGGATGACGGCATCGGTGAAAGTCTCCCAGCCCCGGTCCTTGTGAGAGTTAGCCTGGTGCGCTCTAACTGTTAGGACAGCATTGAGCAAGAGCACGCCTGCGGAAGGAAAGGAGACTTCAGGTCAGATAGTCTTTGGATCGACTATTGAACAGAGAAATCAGCTTAAACTGCAGTGGTTAAAATGATGAATATCTGATGGAGATGATGATGATTGATCCCTGTTTGAGAAACTGTCGGTGCAGGACCACAATCAAGGCAAGAATTATTTCTCTATTCAGCACCAAGCAGTATGAACTCTTACCTTGTTCGGCCCAGCCTGTCAGGTCTCCATGCTTTGGGTGCTGGAAGCCCTCTATATCAGTGCAGAGCTCCTTATACATATTCTCCAGGCTGCAGACATACAGACATAACAGCAGAACACACTTAAGGGATCAACAATATTACTTTGTCACAATGCGTCACAATTTTTCTATGGAATAAATACATTTTTGTTGTTAGTACATCAGTAAATCTTGGTTAGAAAGAGACAGATAAGACCATCCCAACACATCCCAAACCAAAAGGTGAGCTACTTAATGGCTGGTGAACACATGAATTTGTGCAAATCCAGTGTAATGATTCAACACTTGTCATCCTTCCTCCAAAACAAGCTACTTACTTCTATGACAATCTTCTCATACACAATATCAAAGAAATACTTAAAAAGGTTGAGTATGAGACTCTTCTGGAGCACTTTTTAAAATATTGCTTAAAATGACTTGGAAGGTGACATGTCATTTTCAAGTATGGCACAGCATGTAGCATTTGGAACCTGAAGCTCCGTTATCTAGCAATCTAGCTGGTAAAGTTATCATACACCAAGCAAAAATGCACATTTGACAGTTGATCGTGCTATAACCATTAGAAAGCAGCAACTAGCTAGCACAGCACTCCACTTCCCATACTTCCTTGCACTAATGGCGGCGGGCTCGCACATGCTCCATATGCGTGAATGGTCATGTGATATGTTAGAGAAAGGTCATTACAGATATAGAAACGCTAGGTATGGATGCTAATTGTTTTAATTCAGATACAGTAATGGAGACTTGTGTGGATGTGGCAGGAGTGCCAACCTGGGTGGAGGAGGGACTGGCCTCTGCACACTAAAACACAGTCCATGAGCTTGACCTGGTCCATGGTATGGATCCTGCCCTAAGACCACAACCTTCACCTGTACAAAATACAGACACAAACATTTACAAACATGCAGCATAGCAGTCAGACAGCCGCAGCTCTCATGCTGCTCAACTGCGCCCCTTGTGTATGCATGTGACGCTCTCCCTCACAGCACTAGTACAAACTTTTAAACATGACAGAATCAGTTGATCAACATCAGGAGGCTACTTGTTAAGTGTTCCAAATGGAATCTCTCCCAAAAGATGAAAGCTCCACCAACTTATTTGACCATCACAAGCAGCTGTAGGAGGACAGAGAGTGCAAAACTCCAAAAAATGTGGAGCTGCAACTTCAGCTTCCAAGACCTTTGCAGCCTTTGACCTCTGTCATGATGAAACATATTTAACATAACTTTACAACTTTGAGAATTCTTACAACAGTGGAGCTAAACCATTTAAAGTTGAAGCTAACTTCGATTGTACTGCACATATGTGGATGAAATTTCCTGACAATGTGGGTATCAGGTGTGTGCTTAGTTTAGACATTGTCTGTAATGAATGAAGAACTTAACACCAAATTAGCCGGGTAAAATTCTGGCAGCTAAAGGGAATTTTATACTATTTCAGACAGAGATAATGTATGTTTCCAATTTAGAAAGCAATGTTCCCATAGCCTGACATAGCCCGACCATAATACTGCTGTTCATCCGTATTCATGGTCTGGAGGTTCTTTAACCTGACGCGATTATACTGCGGAGGGGAGGGCATTCACTTCTGGTTTGAAACGATTGGACAGCTCGTCTAATCAGCTTCGCTTATTGGCCGGTAGACTCTCTACCGATGTAAACACGCCCCAGAGGACCGTTCCCAGACCATGGATACGGATGAACATTCGTATTATGGGCGGGCTATGTCAGGCTAATGTTCCCATACCGCCACTCACATTAAATGTATCCACTGTCCAGGTATGCACGACTACTGTACATTAGAAATGTCATGAAACATTCAGTACATACACAGACACACAGTGACACAATGACACACAGATGTGTGTGTGTGTGTGTGTGTGTGTGTAGAAAATATGAATCAGAATGGGCGCTCACATCTTTAATGTCACACATCTGGGTCCATGTGAACACCTGGTGTGGGGGAGGGTAGACTGTGTGTTTTTTCCTCTCATCTGCTACAAATGACATCAGCTGTGAAAGAGAGAGAGAACTTGCTTTGATAAAGAATAAAAAATTCAGAGCTTGCAAATACATCACAGACACAGCCATGCAAGAAGGTCACTCCATGCAAATGATGTAGTACATCGGCTCTTACCTCTTTGAAATAGGACTTGGTAAATTCTTTGTTCAAAGCACTTTGCCAACTCTCTCCAACGCCATCGGGGGCAGTGTGGGACGCCAATCTCTCCAACGCGGCTTTCTTGTTGCGCGCAATACGCTCCAACTGCTCTGGGCTCAGCGAGGATGAAGAGCCAGTGTCTGTGTTCTCCGTCTTTTGTTTCTTCACCTGTATAATTTTTGTATATTTAGTAAGTGTTCTGTTTTGTAGAACTACTGCCTGTCCGACCGGACACAACAACGCTTTCTCAGCAAATAGGAATCTTGTGGCGATCATGACTTGACTGCAAAGTAGGCTAGCCTACACTGCAGTCCGACGCTTGCGGATTCGGCCAGGTTGGGCGATATTGTCCACGCAAGGTAACTCAAATAGCAATTTCAGACGACACAACGTTCTCTTTAACACTGAAAGTCAATCTGCACATGCAAGAATGACTAAACGATGTGGAACGATAAACGATCAGGAACTACAAATGACCCGGAAACACACTACAAATGGAAAAGTAAACTTGCAGATGTGCACGCCAATCTGTGCGCGGTCTGGCGTCGGGAATATAAATCCATGCTAAGCAATTTCTCTACGTCCATCTCTATTCTGGAATAACATTGACTTGCCGCTAAGATCCGTGCACTCTAGGAATTTATTGGAAATCCTTACAAAACAGACTGAAACGTGGTTAAAAAAACGTAAACAGAATGCTGCAGTCATTAGTTTCCCTAATGCGGTCAATTCTGTCCATGCCTGGACAAGTTATTAAATCAACAAGGCCAACCTGCTCTGCCGATTGCCGTGTTTCGTTACCCGAAGTATGGCGTTTTTCACCTCTCTCCTTCTCTGTTCTGTCTATTATTTTTTTCAGACCTTGCATTTATTTGTTACTTGCATGAAGGCACATAGGCAGATAGTATAGGCGACTGCAATGATTCTACGATTGCGCCCATGCGTTCGTTGACAGATCGACCGACTTCACAGTCTTCCAGCTCGCCAGACTCAGCGTCACAGCGTAAAGTTATAGTAACATGTTACAAATTGTGTTCTAAAACATGTTACACTGTTACAGTATGTTTACATGATACTGATGTCAGAGATTACACGTGGGGTGAGAGGTGCTTCCGGGTTTCAAAGGAAGAAGAGTTTGAAAATGTCCCGCTAGCTAACGTTAGTTAGTCTGCACTGCATGCATGAGATGAATGAAAAAGATTGGCAACTTCATAAGCACTTTAACGTTACTGGTCATTCATTTTATGGCCTGCATGTTTTAAACAAGGTAAGATGCCACTTGTCACGGTCGCTAATTTATGTTAAATGAAATGAGTGAACAAGTAAACGAGTGTCGTGCACTGTAACTCGCTCAAAAAACTCACATTACTCCTCGCGTTTTCATCCTTGTGGTCCTCAATACTCCTCTTTTTGTCGACTGGACAGAAAAAGTTTTTTATGCTCTTTTGCCCGATCATTGTGCTAAATTGCAGCGTTTAACCTGGACAGACTGTGGACGTACCCTGTGCCAACTCTGTATCCCTGATAGTCTCCCGCCAAATTGACGTGACGCAAAATTTGCATAATTTCAGCGCTGTCGCGCGTGCTACTGGCCAGCTCTCACCAGAAGGAGTAACATTCACAGCAGATGATAAAAAAAGATCTAAATAGTAGAGGTAGCAATGCAGTGTATTAATATGACGAGATGCATGAAAATCCCACATTATGTTCCATTTGTTGTAATAATGAGGAAAGTAGTTTAACTAAATTGAGAGTTGAAGAACCTGATCCAGAATAGAACTAGTTTCCCCAATTTAATATACAGTACTTTGATAACAGGAAACACAACACACAAAAATAATGTGGTTGTTCCATCTGTCCTCCATCATCATCATCATCATCAATTTGCATAATCATTAAATTCACTGTCTATGTTAAGATTAAATTGAGCATGGTTTTAAGCGTTTGAGATATATCTTGTATTTAAAAATCTTTTTCAATGCTCAATAGCCTATATTAAATGACTTTTTCACTTAAGTGTTCAGTCCTGTAGGCCTAACGTTAACTAATAGCTGCAACTTTCCACGTATGTTTGCCGTAGTCTGGCACTGTAATCCATGCCACTGGTTCTGAGTTGTGCAGGCGCTGGGATGGACAGGTTTGTGAAACAAAGCCGGAAGAGGCATGAGGGAGCACTCGATGAGGCTTGCCACAGCAAGAAGAGCAGAGATGTGCCTGAAGAGGAGCAGAGTGAGGATTACGGAGAGGAGGAAGAGTGCAGCTTGCCTGAGGAGTTCTCACATCCTGTACCTTGGCAGAAAATAGAAGCAGAGGGTCTGGACTGTGACTATTGCCAGCTGTTCGAGACAGAGGAGGCAAATGAGCTTTTTAATGCGTTGGAGAAGGAGGTGGAGTACTTCACAGGTGAGCTGTAACCAATAAAGGAAGAAATCACATCACATGAGAGAGAGAGAGAGAGATCACCAATGTATTGATTGTCCATCGTCGTTAGTCATGACATGTAATTGATCCCTTGTTTGTTGTTTGTGTTTCTTAACCTCCACACAGGTGACCAGGCCAAAGTGCAGGTGTTTGGGAAGACGTACAGTGTTCCACGGAAGCAGGCGACCTATGGCGATGAAGGGCTCATGTACTCCTTCTCTGGGGTGCACCTGCTTGCTAGACCCTGGACCCCAACACTGGAGAATATACGGGACGCAGTCACCAAGGCAACTGGGCAAAGGTTCAATTTTGTGTTAATTAACAGGTGAGGACATCCAGCACAACCTCATACCCTGTGCTTTATGTAACTTAAAAGGATCAGCTGGAGTGAATCAACCAGGTAGCTCTGTTTGACGTTTCCGAGTGGTGTAGGTAGGTCAGAGAACCATATTGTAGCCTACACCAACAGTGGAACAGCAGCTAATGCTCACTGATGAGGGAGAGGAAGCTTTGTTTTCCTGTGCCCTCATCACTTAGGTCCTTTATGTTCCAATGCTCTCAGGGTAAAAAGTGTCATCACCTGGTTGATATTCGGCTTGTTCAGGTTGTCTGCCTGGCAGATTGGCTAACTGGCCAGGACTTTTTTCATTGGGCAAAAGTCCATCATAACCAGACATCACGCTTGCCAAATAAAAAGGCTCAATATCCCCAAGATTGCATTGTTTTAAGCCACCCAGCCAGCCTACCCACTGATGGAGTGCATGCACAGCAAAATCTTGATTGGACCTTGATTAGTTGCAACAAGGTGATGTCACTTTTTACAACAATGGCAGCTTAAGAGTGAAAGGATTATGTGAACCTTTAGAAAAGCATAAAACCTTCATGTAGCAGTCACCAAAGTCATAATTTACGTTCTTGTAGCCCAACACTTGTTTGACCGCTGTAATGATTCATTATTTGTTTGAACTTTTAATGAATCAATCATTCATTGCTTTGCCCAGGGGCAGTATCGTAGCATACGTATGAGGTATATCTGAGTCACTATTATTGCTAGTTGAAAACTTCCAGGGGCTTCAGGCTTGAAATTGAAGGGTTGCTAGTTCAATCCCTGACCAGTAGAACGAAGCTGAAGTGTCCTTGAGCAAAACACAACCCCACCCTGCTGTTGTAGGACTTTACTATAGATGGGCCTACACTTTACAGTGCATTTAAATCTTAATAAATATTTTTTTTTGTATAATGATTATGCTTCGAATATATATATTTTTTTTAATGTAATAAAACTGTAATTCAGTACCATGCTTTATGAGATCCCTTCTCGTAGGTACAAAGACGGCCTTGACCACATGGGGGAGCACCGTGACGATGAGCGAGAACTTGACCCGTTGTGTCCTATTGCATCTGTGTCTCTGGGAGCTGCACGCGATTTTGTGTTCCGCCACCGGAACAGTCGTGGCGGTGCTGGGAAAGGTGGACCACCACCTGTGAAAATGGAGTTAGCCCACGGAAGCCTGTTGCTCATGAACGCCCCAACCAACACACACTGGTACCACAGCTTGCCTGTGCGCAAGAAGTGCCTGGTGCCACGCATCAACCTCACCTTCAGGCGCATTATCAAGCAGTCAGTGAGCACAAAACTGAAGGCAAGGAAGTGACTGATTTATGGGCCAACATGAGAACAGATCCCTCATGCATTTACTCTCTTTGACAATACTACAGGGCTGAGTCCCAAAGTCTGCCAGCCTGACCACTGAGGGACTTAACTGACATGTACCAACTTTGTGGTTGTAGGGTTCAGGCATTGAGACCAGAGGGTTTGATCTCAGCCTGCACACATGGCTCTGTCATACAGTACAGTATGTGGGAATGGGAAAAACAAACTGTCCTAAATATTGTTGCACTGTACTTGTTTGTGTTATATTGTAAATAAATGTCTATGGCACTCAAATAAAGTCAACTAAGGTCACTTTGTACAACTAGAAATCCAGACCTCCGCCCAAGGTAATATGGATATGGACGCATCTTAGATTTCTGCCGTTTACAGTTCTCCCTTGGGCAAAAACACACCTCTGATCAAATCAGTCAGTAACTTTTGCTGTGAAGTTGCTCACAGACAGACAAACGGATTGATGGACAACATATTCAGGTGAAAACATAACATCCTTGGCGGAGGTAATAATGATAAAAAAAACCACATCACATTTACAAGGAAAAGTACTTTTATTTGTGTTTTTTTATTATTTTTTATAAAACCATTAAGTACATATGGAATAAATAAGTGAAACGCAACCATAACCTCTGTACAATACTACTAATGCAGAGTGAAAAACAATAAACCAGAAAAACTAAACAAATATGGTCCCAGGACTAACATTCTATCATTTCCTCAGGTTCAGAGACCGAACTTACACAAGGCAATAGTTTGGCTGGACTCTAAAATGAGAGTAACAACAAAAAAAAGAACTTGTGGTATAAATATTTACATACCTTTAGCGAGCAGACGTGACTGACAAAAGAGTTTTTGTATGGAAACTTTTAGTGTCTGAAGTACCAGCACTGCTGGACCTATTTCTGAGGCATTGCATATTGCCCCATCCCCTCTCCAATCACACACAAGCTGTCTGAACAGGCCTAATCTATACAGTGTCATTTTATTGTGTTACATACATTGTCTCTTCCACTGGATCCGTGGGACCACTAGGCAAATGGGAATACATCGCTACTCTCACAATCTGCCATGCCAGTACACCCTTACACCTTTGCTAAGATGCTATGCTAACAATCAGCTTTCACTGCCCCAACAAGCTACTTTTTTTCTGTCGTGACATCTTTTAGCAAGCACATGACACTTATGATATCCTTATGATCATCTTCGGTCAGCAGTATTACCTCTTACACGCACTAGAGGTTGTACTGGTTACTATCCGCTAACAGGTCTAGAGAATGGCCTATTGGCGCTCCAGAGCCTGAGTACTCTCACGTCACTAGGCCCAAAGGATGAGCGATTTATAAAAAGTGTGGCGGCATGGGGACACTTGTACTGTAGTGTCATTGGTTACGCCAACAAGTTTGCTGGGCTGCTGAAAATGGTGAGCTGCATGTCACAGTACTGCAGTAT
Organism: Sardinella longiceps; assembly: GCA_027497455.2. NCBI lineage: Eukaryota > Metazoa > Chordata > Actinopteri > Clupeiformes > Clupeidae > Sardinella > Sardinella longiceps. The sequence goes on along the minus strand of JAODXP020000019.1, from coordinate 39,006,230 downwards.
CTACACAGGTGTAGACCTCTGCTTTCCCATACCTGCCAAAAGTGGAGGCTATGGGGACATGATACCGTGTGCATATGTGTGTGACAAAAGAGGTGATACAAAAGTGGGCATCAGGGGGCAACAAAGAGAGAGGGCACTTGAGAACTTTTTTTTTAAAAAAGATGAACCAACATTTCAAAAATAAAAAGAAAGAAATCAAAGTTAAAACACACATCACATCTGCTTTGTTGTGACTCAGGCTGGTCACCTAGTGCATCCCAGCACCTGTGTGGCTATCAGCACAGTCTTCAAACATGCCTTTGGCTGGACACTCCCATGACGGTGGGAAGGAGGCAGAAGTGACAGACATGAAGTGTGTGTGTGTGTGTGTGTGTGTGTGTGTGTGTACTACAGCAGCAGGACAAAGATATGCAGGGCCAGATGAGAACAGTGTGTGGACCCTCCTGAGTGTGAGGGGAAACAATTGAAGGAGACCTGGGGAGGGTGACGGGTATCTACGGCCATGGTGCACTCGCACGTGGGAGTGTGTGTGTGTGTGTGTGTGTGTGTGTGTGTTTATGTAACATCAGCAGCGGGTCTCACAGTTTTCTTTTCTTTCTAACAAAAACCAAAGAATAGCTGAAACTACAGGTGCCTGAGGCTTGACCGAGAGAGAGTGAGAAAGAGAGAGAGAGAGAGGGAGAGAGAGGGAGGAAGAGCTGGGGGTGAAGGCCAGAGGGATCAATAGATCAGAGAGTGGAGAGACGGAGGACTCTGTGACAGTGGACAGTTAGCTCTCCTCTCGACTCCCAGAACCAGACGACTCCAGCTTTCCCTTCTTACTGGGTGGAGCCCCCTCTTCTGATTCCTAGGAAAAAGAATTTGACAATGAGGGAGAGAAGAACTACATACAAAATCACTCGCCATTTCATGTTGATACATACACATAGCCTGCTATATCTACACAAGATTGCTCAAAGCTTTGCATGTGTGCTTTTATAATACCTGGGGAGTTTTAGAAGCATCTGTGACTGTTTCCTGTTCTCCTGAACTCTTGCCCTCCTTCTTGGGAAATTCTAAGGAGGAAAAAAAAGGAATTTAAACATTTACTGAAACTTCTGCACATCAGTGACACCTTGTGGCAAATACAACATTTATCAAGAACAAAGACACTATGTTAGTAAACTGATTTGATACTAATTAGGCATGACCTAAAACTGATTCTACCACAAAGTCTGGAGTGACAGAGTTCTTGTTTTAAACCATCTTATTCATACATTACATTATCAATACATCATTTAAAGTTTTTAGAGTTTGTGCCCATGGAATAACACGCTAAAAAGGGATACAGGTGAGTTTACAGCGTGCATGTTTGTCCACAGTGATACATTTTTGATGTAGAAATGCAGTTTTGTTATATTGGCCCTCCAACATCCACACAACTCCACTGATTTTGAATTCAAGAAGGATTTGTTTGAAACATGTGGATGACCATAAATACTTCACAACGCTGAGTCTGACTTATTCACATACTGTAGGTTTGTATTCTCCCAGGTGCTTAAGTCCAAAAAAGTGCTTAGTGCTGTCTGAAACGCATGGAACTAAGGACTTTCTTTGACTTAAGCACCTGGGAGAATACCAGCCATAGAAGGCAACTTTAAGGCCCAGTCCCATTACTATCACTTCACTATCACTTCCCCTCGATTTTGGCCCTAACACTCGGTTTGCGTGTTCATGTGTAAGTGTAGGGTGTCCCAATACTTTCGGGACCGAGGGATAGTGGCTTTCAGCCCTTCAAATCGCCCCTTCAAACGGAGGGAGGTCGGGTGCAGACTTCGAACGAAGTGAAGTTGAAGTGAAGATGAAATTACCCACGATTCTTTGCGAACTGCGTGTCGGTACCCGATCTGTGTCTGACTGCCCGAGCTGTGTCCCGTTCTCTCAGCTCTGGATAAGAACTTCAAAAATATAGCTACTATTGCAATTAAGCATGTATATATATTTTTAAATGTTGGGATATCTTAGTTTGATGTAAATTCAGTTGAATTCCGCACTGGTGTGTTAAAACATGACTATTAGAAAGAACGATATTTTTCAAAGTGCGCAAATCTTTCACCAGAATTACCAGAGCCTCTCATGTGGGTGATGATAATTGTCGATAACGGCTTTTGAACAGTTTACCCCGGTTAAGAGCCTTATATCCGTTCAGTGTTAACGATAGACGCATGAAACAGGTGAAGACGTTTTTATGCGAAGTGCTGTCCCATTTATTAGGGGAAGATCACACTTCTCACTACACAATCAAGGGGTGTCTCATCTTGGAGGGAACTCGAAAACGAGTGCTAGTGTTAGGGAATAGAAATGGGATTGGGCCTTAGAAATGACAAGTCTAACATTACTACTAATTCTACCAACATAGGCATCAAATTAGAAGTCTTGTTTATCCACAGCTGACAAATCACGAGTGTAGTTTCATCTATGTTCACAGCTATTTAACAGTTATTCCAGTTATTTAATGGCAATCTGCTTCTACAATGCTAAAACCGCTTAAATATGTGAAAGCTAATTACCTGTTATTTCAGCATTTTGACCAGTGTTGACGGGCATGTACACTCAAGTTTAGGCTATAGAATCCTCCACAGATTAGGATTCAATGTTATATATGTTTTTTTTTTCCACAGACAAGGATTCAATGTTATAAATGTTTTCCCCCCTGTTTTGTTTATGTATCAAAACATATAGTAAGTGTAGACATACTGAGTGTGTGTGTGTGTGTATGTATGTGTGTGTGTGTGTGCGTGCACGCGTGTGTGTTTAAACCAACGCACCACTCTTGCCATTAGCCACTGGGGTCTCCTTTGGTGGTGATGGACTCTGTTCACTCTTGCCCTCTGTGCTGTCACTCTGAGATGTGGCTACAGCCTCAGGGGCGGGACTCGTAGTGTTACTGGTCTCCTGCTTCAGCGGAGAGGAATCTGCGATGGAGCTCTGATTACTATTGTCATCTGTCAGAAAGAAAGAGCATAAACGTGTAAACCAAGGGGTGAGAAAGAAGGAAAATGAAAGTAAACAAAGCAGAGAAACCACTTGATGAATTTCAGTTAAGTTTGATGGAGTTTTGTGAGCAAGTCTGAGGTTCAGGCCACTGACCATGCATGTCCATCATCCCAGGGGAGGAACTGTTCTCTGGAGTGGTGAGCTCAGAGCCGTACTTGTCATCCTTGCCCTTCTTTTTGTTTTTGTTCTTCTGTCAAGACATGTCAAACAGGAACTTAAGTCAGGCAACTCTTACAGTTTCTATTATTAAATTTGGGCACAAATGAGCATCAGGTCTGGACACACTAGGCTGGGTAAACTTACATCATCAGATTTGGGCTCTGTTACTGGGACCCACTTGTAGATTCGTAGAGAAGTGTCACCCACAGTCACCCACTTCTTCTCCCTGAGGAAATACAAGCAACTTTACTCAAATACAGTCACAATAGGTGACCTACTAGTAGATACTACATGATATTGCATTATTGACTTCTTAATAGAAGCTTAGGCTATCTAAACCAACATATATAGTGTATTGAACCAAAGATCACACAAAAGACACCAGAGGTAGCACCTCCCATTTGCTTCTTGACAGACTTCCAAACAATGTTTTGCTAATTACACTCATCTTTCCATTGTTTGCAGAGCCTACAGTGACCAGAAAATGGAGATGATATTGCTGAATGCTAGCTAGGCCTAGACTTCTTGTACCCAATAGCCTACCCTACAACACAGCACAATGGCAACTAGCCTAGACCTAATGTCATAAAAAGTCTTTGAGGATTATTTGAATGCAAGTTATATAGAGCACAGCTGAGCAGTCAACACACTGTTTCACTGCAGATGGAACAGGGGAAAGTTGGTCCACAAAGGCTTTTTTCAGGGAGCGTTGGGATTTCTCACTGCTGCAGATAAATGGCTAGTAACAAAGCCCGGGGCATTAACTCCAGAGAACGGCGTGCTGCCCAGGACAATGAGCCCCCCGCAGACACTCCGCTCATCAACACCATTTCCAAATACCCTTGCCACTGCGAAGAGCCGGGCTGTGCGTTTTCTGGCTTCCATGGAGAGCTCGACAGACCTCACTTCAACTTCAAGGTTTTGCATTGCAATAAGACTACAGATTGAATAGATTGATCAGCAATAAAACCTGCTTCCACTGACCTCTGTGACTGGCACAGTTAGTGTAGGTTACATTTACAAAACGACAGAAGTTCATGGCCTAACGTTATTACGGTATTCTTTGTTTTGACAGAAAAATAAATGTAGCCTAGAAATGAAGGGCAAACCTCAGATCTTTAATTTAATTAATAAATTGGTATTTACAGAATTTTATTTTTTATTTTTAGTCTTAGCCTACGTTATGTCAACTATCAGAAGCATAACTGATTTCCAAAACATACAGAACATGCATAGACTTTATCGACATAACTTTCTATCCTGCTAGAATATAACGACCCAATTCTAAAATAGCCTAATAAACTGTAAGTTAACACAAAACCATTTGATTAATCATCTAACACAAAAGTCACCCATAATCCAATCTTGCAAGTTTCCAAATAATCTTTCTCGTTTTTTTTCCTCGTTAAACGCAGTTGCGTGTGAAACTTGCGTGCAATGTCTCCCAGCCCCCAACGCACGCCTATTTCTGTCCTGCTGGAAGAACCACTCCAAGCGCTACATTTAAAACCCCGGGAACGTATAAAAGTATTCTCACTCTACAGCGCCTTCGTCGTGCCGCAAGTCACTCACTAAGTGTAGATAACTAATGCCGATTGTAACGTCCCCGACTCACTGAACATTCCTAGCACACAAAGCGCTCTCTAGCCGGCATTACAGGCTCAAACAGCAACGGCTTCATGTGACTGCAACGAAATGGCTTCTAGGTTCAACCCACATTAAATTTTAATGGAAGAAAACTGTCTAATATAGTAAGTAATACTCGGTTAAAAACGCCGGCACGGCCACTTACAGGCGCGCTTCTACGGTACACCTGAGCCGAAGGAAGATTCCGACCAAAAATCGAACTCAATAAAAGCCCCTTCTTTGGTTTCATTACATTGTTTCTACTCGTTGTCTCTCCTCCCCCACAGTCTTTCTGTCCTTGGATAACGTGTAATGCCTTTTTTGCTCTTACCATTTTCGTACTTTCTCAATAGCGGCCATAACCCGCTTGATGTCATCTTTTGCCCTGCTCCGGGTCTCCGCACGGACCGACCTGCCCGACATTACTGCTGTTGGTAAAATATCTTTTTAGCTCGCCGGCTGTTTAGACACAATGCGAATGCTCAGCAGAGGATTGCAAGAGCGGTTATGCGCCTGCGCAGATTGTACACACATAGAGCAGTGTGCCCCCAGGACTAGCGAGCAGACAGCACAGTGTGTTCATGCGGAGGCACAGAGAATTTATCCGGTCCTTGGTGTTCATAAGTGAATATCGTAGGGCCAAATCAAATGCACAATCGTCGGTTTTAGTCCTCATGAACTAACGTTAGCCTACAACCTTTTCTTTCTTTCCTTCCTTCTTTCTTTCTTTCTTTCTTTCTAATAAAAATAAGATTTCAATAGTCAAAATGAATTTTCCATTTTATTTTAAAAACAATACTGTAAACTAAAAAATATTGAGTCATATTCTGTTAAATGACTCATTCAAGAATTACACTTCACTTTTAAATCATGCATATCAGTAAAGAGCTTTTTAACAAAGAAGGGAGTTACAAACCGAGCAGACACCCTGATGTTAGCACACTTGGAGCTGCTATTTGCTCCACACCTCCAAAATGTTCAGTTCAGTCAAACGGACAAAATGCAAATCCAAGGGCATCACGGAATGTTTCCTAATTTTAAAGTGACTATTTTTCCTTCTCCCACACTGTTTAGGTGTGCCATGTGGTTTACTCTATTCATATATATCAAATTGTAATGCAACAGGGAATGTGTGCTGATCCTATGAGTCACTCTGTGTAAAATGCTGTTGTAACACTAGAGACCCTCTGACTGTACTTCATCAGTGTCTTTTGAAGGCAGGAGTGAGGAGCTGTGGGAGGAGGAAATTGAGGCCTCTAGGTTGCTAAGAGGAAACCCCAGGATGCCTTTAACAAATGTTTCCAAGGTGATCTCTGGGGGGATCTTAGTCTCCAGGAGGGTCTCTGTGTCTGAGAGAGAGAGAGAGAGAGAGAGAGAGAGAGAGAGAGAGAGAGAGAGAGAGAGAGAGAGAGAATGTGATTCTGCAACTCATGAAGGTAATCTGAAACAGTTAACAGGCTCTGTAAAATTCAAATCAAAGTTTTTAATGTGTCCATTTGTCTATTCAGTTCGTCATCATGATAAACTTTATCTTCTACGGGTAGCAAAGCCATAGAGAGGGGTTAGGTATTGCCTGCAACTTTGTCATGCCATACGCATCACAACAAAGATATAATGGTACTTTGTATCGTATCATCATATTTGCTACATCTGTAGTAGTGCAAGTCACTGATCTTATGAGCCAGTTGCAAAGTTCCTTGATTATTATACCAAAATGAGAGTATAGCTCCATGTCACTGGATATCAGTAAACTTCATTTGCTGTCTATCTTAGTCGGGACTTTGAAGCAGATTTTTTTTTTTTGGTTTGTTCTGAACAGAAACAGTATTTGAACTTTTCTGGTTTTGGGTCCCACCAGAGGCATGGGTCCCACTCTAAAATTGACGTTCCCGAACCAGTTAGAACAAAATAATTATGTCTCTGAATCTGTTAATAACGTTCCTGGTCAGCCGTCAGACATAAAAATGATTAGTAGTAGTCTCAATAGTCCTTTAGTCTCTATCCTACAGCAAGCATAATACAACACTACTCATTTTCATGGTCAAACAACAAAGCTGTAATATTGATAATGATTGATAAAAAATTTAGCTCTAATGAAATCACTGAGACTTGGAGACTGCATAGGCGTTTTGACTGCCTGCTAGTGGATTTGATCAGCTTCAGTTAGTCTGCTCTCTCCGTACATTCATTAAATGACAAGAGGTGACCCTCGTCATTAATCTCAGGAGCGAAAAAAGAACCAGTATTAACCGTTTACCATTATTTAAAATAATCATTTCTTTTCCAGAGCATAAAAAATCATGAAGTTTTGGTTTTGGTTTTCGTTCCATGAACCGGTTCAAGGCCTTGATCTTATATTAGTACACTTCAGAACTCCAGAGGACTCAAATTTTAAATGGAGATGGATGTTCAATTTCAGGGAGGCTTTTAAGTCAAAGAAGATTATGAAGAAAATTAAGAAAATTATGGCCTACATTCTGAATGTCCAACATTTTTTAATCGTTTTAGTCGTTAGACAGCACTACAGTAATTTCCCGCATATAAGCCGCATTGTGTATAAGCCTCAGGACAGCGTTTTATGCAAGTTAAAAAAAAAACCAACATATTAACACCATATTAACTGCCCCCCTGTTTTAACCTCATAGCGGAAGAAATTTAGCTAAATCAATGTATAAGCCACGGCTAATAGTCGGGAAATT
>JAODXP020000019.1:38988708-38993708 GCA_027497455.2 Sardinella longiceps | reverse complement strand
GTGTGTGTGTGTGTGTGTGTGTGTGTGTGTGTGTGTGTGTGTGTGTGTGTGTGTGTGTGTGTGTGTGTGTTAACTATAGTGTGTGTGTGTTTAGGTGAGGAAGACGATATGGACTTTAGGGGAATGGTGCGTGAGGATGCTGTGCTGTTTCTGCTGGAGATTCCAAAGGGAGATGATGTCACCATCCTCGCTCAGAGCAAAGCTGATGGTACACACACACACACACACACACACACACACACACACACACACACACACACACGTATACTATACACACAAACACACATATATTATATTCTTAGCTCAGAGCGAAGCTGATGGTACACACAGACACACAGACACACACACACACACACACATGTATACTATACACACAAACACACATATATTATATTCTTAGCTCAGAGCAAAGCTGATGGTACACACAGACACACAACACACACACACACATATTATACACACACATGATATATTATATTCTTAGCTCAGAGCAAAGCTGATGGTACACACACACACACACATACATACACATACTATAGACACAGACACACATATAGTATACTTAGCTCGGAGCAAACATGACGGGACACACACACGACACACACACATACACTTAGAGTGAAAGCGTCCGTCATTTTCGCCTTTGAGAAAGAGATTACTACCCACACTGCCTTAACCACACAACGTAGACTTTCAACAAGCTACGGCAGAACAAAAGGATTGCCTACGGGTTCATATGGCATCAAACTTGATTTAATACAAACGTATTTTAATTGTTATATCACAAGAAACCACTACACTACCCGTCATAATGCAGTGTAAAACGGTGCTTTCAATTGGAGATTACCGTTGCTAGGTAATCTGTTGTAGTAACTATAGCAGTCACATAATTCCATGCGGTTCAAATGGTGCCAGTTCAGGAAGTAAAAAGTGATCAGGTAAAACATGTTTTCCACGTATTTTAAGCAGAATCGACTAGCAGTAAACTGTTGGAAGTAACGTAATGTAATGTTATGTAATGTTATCGTTCAAAATGTTATGTAATGTTATCGTTCTTCTGTAGAACTGTTATTCAAGGACATAGTGATGTGTGAGAATGATCATGTGTGTGTGTGTGTGTGTGTGTCCTCTCTTCTATTGTATTCAAAGCATAATGGTGTGTGTGTGTGTGTGTGTGTTGTTTGTGTGTGTGTTGTGTAGTATTCAAAGACATCGTAGCCTCAGGACGAGGGGACAGTTTCTTCGTGCGGACGCACTTTGAGTGTGAGAAGGAGACGCCGCAGAGTCTGGCGTTCGGCCGAGGCGAAGTCTTTAAGGTGGTGGACACGCTTTACGACGGCAAACTGGGCCACTGGCTCGCCATCCGCACCGGAGGAGACAACCAGCTACTGGACAAGGGCCTCATACCCAACAAGAGCAGGTACACACACACACACACACACACACACACACACACACACACACACACACACACACACAAACTGGGCCACTGGCTCGCCATCCGCACCGGAGGAGACAACCAGCTACTGGACAAGGGCCTCATACCCAATAAGAGCAGGTACACACACACACACACACACACACACAAACTGGGCCACTGGCTTGCCATCCGCACCGGAGGGAACAACCAGCTACTTGACAAGAGTGTCATACCCAACAAGAGCAGGTACACACACACACACACACACACACACACACACACACACACACACACACACACACACACACATACTTGTGTGACATGTCACATTAGATTAAGTGTCCTTAATAATTTATTGCTGCACTTAACAGGTATTACACAGATAGCATATAATGTTTATGTATTATCACTATGTGTATTGTGTACCTGAGCAATATATGCTGATCACTGTGTGCTATGGTAAGAATTTAGGGATATCTCTTTAAGGCCGCAGCCGCACGAAGTGTCCGTCAACGCGCACCCAAGGTTACATAGGAGGTTGCGCTAGGTGTGTGGGATGGCCGGTGAAGAGAGCAGCAAGTGTGGTTGAGGTTTGAATATGGTGGCGCCAGTATTGTTTGCTGCAGTCACTTTGTAGGTTAACGTGAGTCTCCTTGTATATTGTAGCAGTTACTCAAAAGTGATTAAAAGTCTGTTACCACGGGGGAGACTGCAAACTAACGTTAACTCAAGCCACACAGATTGCCATTATTCGCACCCGCGTCGCTGACAAGAAGACGCGCGGGGAGATGACTTTCTAATGGATTACACTCTTCAGATCTGGTGAGATCGAGGCCTTTTTATATATATTTTTACGCGTGGTATACCACCGTTTGCGATCGCACTTTTTTGCCTTTTTCGTTGAGGATTATACTTCTTTTTGTGTTCGTCTTGCTGGGAATAATATGCGCGCGGCCCGGCTTCCTTGCTGGATTTCAAAGACTGTTGCGTGTTCCTGGACTGACTAGGGAATTTCTTATCCTTCGGACTCAATGTTAAACGTTGTGGACTGAGATAAAGGGGTTTGTGTTGCACGGGTATTTGGGGTGTATTTAAAATAGAGAGCGCTGAGCGCGTCAATTCAAATGAACAGTTTGGTGCGTCTTTGTCTGGGTTCAGCGCCGTCTGAATGATTGCTCGTCATGATTCTGCGTGTGTGTGCGTGTCTACCTGATAATTACTTTGTTTGTTATCCACATATAGTGACATAAGCATTGGTCTATTAGGTTATGGTCCAGTATTAACCTGCTATTGCATTTCATTCCAAAAGAACCCCCTTGAGCGTTTTCAGTAACTCTCCCATTTTAACAAAGTTTAAAAGGGCGATCGTTACACTTGACAAGGGCCTCATACCCAACAAGAGCAGGTACACACACACACACACACACACACACACACACACACACACACACACACACACACACACACACACACACACACACACACACACTTGACAAGGGCCTCATACCCAACAAGAGCAGGTGAGTGTGCGATTAGCCACTTTGCCAGAAATATATGTTACTTATTACTTTTTAAATGGAAGATCATATTGTGAAAATAGAGACAAAACAAGACTGGTTAATTTGCTCATAATGTTTTATTTATGATTGATCAGCATGGTGTTGAGTAGTGTGACTCACTCAGAGAGGAAAGAGCAGGAAGCCACTGAAGGTGCTGTGATTGTCACTGTTATCAAAGAGCCTGTTGCCTCCAGGGAGTCTCATGTTGACTACATCTCCCACCTCCAGCTGCACAGTCAAACCACCGGACAGATAGGTGGCCTGCTCCATCAGTATCATACTCATTTAAATACATGAGCTGCTCCCCATTCTTATACATCTTGATATACATCCACCGTGAGCTTAGGACATCCACGACAGTGAATCTGAAGTAGTAGACTCCCCTGACTGGAGCTGTGAAGAAGCCTGTTATGCTGCTGTAGGCCTGGCCAACATTGGTGATGATTTTAGTGAAGACCAAGTTCAGCTCAGTACTCCCAGTATTCTCTATATAACCTGAGTCAGTCAGACCTGCTGAGAATGCCACCTTGGGTTGCTGTGTGATCTCTCTCTCCAGATTCACTACATCAGTCTCAGTGTCTGACAGTCTGGTCTCTTGGGCTGCAGTTTCCATCTTCAGGTTCTCCACCTCAGTCTCACTGGCAGACAGTCTGGTCTCTTGGGCTGCATTTGCCATCTTTAGGGAGTTTATCTCAGTTGTCTGTGCTGCATTTTCTTTCTTCAGAATCACCACCTCAGTCTCACTGGAACACAGTCTGGTCTCTTGGGCTGCAGTTTCCATCTTCAGGTTCCCCATTTCAGTCTCACTGGCAGACAGTCTGGTCTTCAGTACAGCAAGCTCTGTGCTTTGGTCTTCATTTTCAGCTTTGGTCTTTTCTAGCTCATTCTGGGTGACAGTCAGCAGCACTCTCAGCTCCACCGCTGTGGTCCCGAGTTTCTCCACCATGTCTCTGAGTTGGATGAGCTCAGCAGAGACGTCTAGTTGGGTAGTGACTTCATCAGCAGCAGCCCCAGTGCTCTGGCTCTCTGTCTGAACTTCAGTCTGGGTGCTCTGAGTCTGAGCTCCACACATGGACAACAGCAGCACCAGCAGTGGGATGATGATGATAATGGCCCTCATCTTTACCAACACTCTGTCTCTCTCTCTCTCACACACACACACACACACAGGAGTAGTGGTGGTAGTAGAGGTGTGTGAGTCTCCTTACTGAGACATCCTCTTATATACGTATCAGAGGTGTATTATGTAACAGATTTCATAATTTCATCACTTTTAGGGTTAAATCAAGTCCAGGGACACCGATTTCATTATGTTGACATCTTTTCCTCTGGACATTTCTGTTCTTTGAGATATCAGTGTTGTGGGAAATTCAAAGCTGTTGCCGTTGGGTCAGGTGTCCTTATTTAACCCCATTCACTTTAAGTGTGGCTGTGTGTGTGTGTTTTTATGCACGCGCATATTCTTGCGTGCATGTGCATGCGTGCAGAGGAGGTGGGTGGGGGCAGTCTGAGTTTTTACTCACTGTTCAGACTGTACTGTGTGATGTGTGTGAGAGCGCTATAAGAATATACACCTGTACTGGGTCACATGAGTTAGAGAAAAATATGTTGGATATTTCAAAAAAGTATGTATATCGTAATTATTTAGCTTTAGTTATCTTATGTACTTTAACTTTATTTCATTTCTCTATTTGTTATGTCCTCCTGACCTCCAATACTCACCACTGCATCTCTGCTGATATAATAAATAGCATCAAGAGTAAATTATAGAAGGAAATGAGAAGGAGGAAATGACTTTCCTGGGTGAAATGCTGGCTGATGTAGAGCAGACATTCATAGTTTCTCTCAGGACGTCACAAATTGCCAGCTGACAATCTTTCTTTCTCTCGTTCTCTCTGTCTTTCTTTCTTTCTCTCTTTCCCCCTTTTTCACAATCAGAATAACCTTGCACCCTTGCTCTGCCTCGCACTCTTTCTCTCTGTCTCACACACACAGCACATTCATACACACACAACACACCA
>JAODXP020000019.1:38981208-38986208 GCA_027497455.2 Sardinella longiceps | reverse complement strand
TTAATGCATTTAGCAGATGCTTTTATCCAAAGTGACATACAAAAAAGGGATAACAATCAAGCTACAACACAATACAATTAAATGCCTACTGGGAGCCATTTGCTAATAGGAGAGCAAGTGCCAGAGTTTAGAAGTGCTTGATCAGTGCATTCCAGGTAGCTGAAGGAACAAGGACCAGAGATACTCTTGAAAGAGCTGGGTCTTCAAGAGTCTCTTGGAAGTAGAGAGAGTGCCTGTTGTTCTAATAGTCTTGGGAAGACTATTCCACCAGTTAGGAACAATGGATGAGAAGAGCCTAGATTGACCTGTGCGGGCCGTTTTAAACAGCGATCCTTGGTTGGAGCGGAGTGATGAGAGGTTAGCATATGGTTTGATGATGGCTTTCAGGTAGACTGGAGCAGTTCCATCCAGTACGCTGTAAGCCAACATTAGTGACTTGAGGTTCAGTTGGATGTCCATGCAGATACTGTATGTCTGAGAGACAGTCAGGAGGACAAGACCGGTAAAGCTGGGTGTCATCTGCATAGCAGTGGGAGGAGAAGCCATGCAAGTGGATGACTGGACCCAGTGTTGTTGTGTACAAAGCAAAGAGAAGGGGTCCCAGCACAGAGCCTTGGGGTACTCCTGTGGTAAGGTGGTGTTTTGCTGAGGTTTTACCTAGCCATGACACATTGAATGATCGTCCAATGAGGTAGGATTCGAACCAGGCGCCGACGCCTATGCTTCTGAGTTTATCCAGAAGGATTCTTTGGTTGACCGTAGCAAACACTGTTGATAAGTCAAGTAGAATGAGAACTGAAGATTGTCCTGCTGCTTTGGATTCTTTAAGAGCTTCAAGGAGGTTATGTCAAGTGAGAAATTCTGTAACTTTTTTCGAAGACCGCTCTTTTCATGGTTTTTGATAGGAAAGGATGTTAGATCTGAAGGGTCCTTAGACTTGCGCCATTTCCTCTCTGAGGCTCTGAGGTTAGTGCGCATCGAACGAAGAGAGTCATTTAGCCCCGCGTGAGACTGAGTGGATCGAGCCGGTCAGGTGGTCAGAGGTGATACGAACCAAGGCCTCGTTTTGGCCCGCACCATTGAGGTGAGAGTCCACACGTGGATATAAAGTTTTAAATAAAAAATATTTATTAAACTAAATAAAGTTGAGAATGGGAAAGTAAATAATGTGGTGCAATGAAATGATAGTAAGTGTCAGTATAGATGAGCTGGAACAAAGCAAAAATGTAGTGTAAATCAGGTAGGTGGAAAACGCACAAAATCCAAAATGCAAGCGCTGCTGGCGGAGAGGAGGAACCCCGGACCTCTAACCGGCAACCCTTAAATGCCGGGGACAATCAAGAAGATTGGTCACATGACCAGGACCAGCACAACCCCCAACCACGCCAGCCTGAAATAAACAAAGAGAAAACAGGACCAACAGGGGGCGGCATACGGGCTTGCCCGTAACACCTCCCCCCATAAAGACAGAGGACCCACAAAAGGACCTCTGTCCACTGGAGAATTACAGAAAAACAAATACTAATATGAACTATGTAAATCTCATTCAGTCACGCACTCTTAGACGCACACACATATGCCCAACCGTGTACAAAAAGTCACTTAAGTTAGTTCAAGCCACCACCAACACCCATAGTGTACCAAACCATTCACCCCAGTCATAGAAAACTGTTGCCTCCTCACAGCTCTCCGTTAGAGATACCTGCCACAGGGAAAAGTTGGGGAAGAGCTGCAGAAGAGACAGACAAAACATTTTTGACATTTAAGTTGTAGTGCAAGGGCGCGAGACAAAGTGTCTGCCAACACATTATCAACACCCCTAATATGTCTAATCACCAGGTTATATGGCTGAAGAAAAAGAGCCCAACGCATAAGGCGCTGGGAAGGACTTTGCAAAGAGTGTAGGAAGGTGAGGGGGTTGTGGTCCGAATAGACCACCACCAGAGCACCCCCACCCAAATACACATCAAAAAACTGGAGAGCCCAGATAAGAGCCAGCGCTTCCTTCTCAATTGTAGAATAATTTACTTGATGTTTATTAAATTTTCTAGAAAAGAAAGACACCGGCCGCTCAACCCCGTCGACATCTGTCTGCAACAAAACAGCACCGGCACCCACCTGGCTAGCATCAACCTGTACCTGAAAAGGCTGATCTAAACGGGGAGCAGCCAGGACAGGCGCCGTGCTCAACAGGAGCTTAACATTATCGAAGGCCTTCTGACAGGCCGAAGACCATTCAAACTTAGCCTTGGCTTTTAACAAGTTGGTTAATGGGGACACCACAGTTGAGAAATTAGCACAAAAATTCCTGTAATACCCCACCATACCCAGGAATCTCATTAACTCTCTCTTGGAGGCAGGAGGCGGGAATGAATCGATGGCCTGGACCTTTGCACGCACCGGCTGCACCTGCCCCTGCCCAACCACCTTACCAAGATAAGTTACTGTGGCCCTCGCGAATTCGCATTTAGCCAAGTTGACCGTCAAACGGGCCTCCAACAATCTCAAAAACAGCGCACGGATGTGACCTACGTGTTTTTCCCACGTATCGCTGTACACCACCACGTCGTCTAAATACACCGCGCAACCTTCCAGGCCCGAAACCACGCGGTTCATGAGGCGCTGGAAGGTTGCCGGGGCGTTCCTAAGGCCAAAACTCATCACGGTGTAGGAATATAACCCCGATGGCGTTACAAATGAAGAGATCTCTTGAGCACGACGAGACAAGGGAACTTGATAATACCCCTTTAAAAGGTCAAACTTGCTGACAAATATAGCCGCACCCACACGATCTACGCAGTCCTCCATCCTGGGAAGGGGAAAAGAGTCAGGTTTAGTTATGCTGTTCAGTTTGCGATAGTCTGTGCAAAATCTATTGGTACCATCTGGCTTACTCACCAGCAAACACGGAGAGGCCCAACACGAATTTGACGGCTTTGCCAACCCATGGTCCAAAAGATACCTTACCTCTGACTCTAAACACTTCCCCTTCTCAGGAGCGACGCGATAAAACGTTGGCGTATCGGTGCTGCCTCCCCCACATCTATATCGTGTTCAATCCAATGCGTACGCGAGGGAGTGTCACCGAACAATGCAGGAAACTCGGATATCAACCGTTTCAACTGCTCACCTTCAGCATCAGCCAAATGACCTAAAAGAGATGACAAATCTGCCAACATCTCAGAATTTTTTAGTCTAGGCTGAAAAACAGAGTCATCAGGAGCACACACATCCTCATCAGAGCACGCTGCCACCATGCCCGGAGACCCAGACCGGACTGGCTCACTGACCAACACCCCTACTGACTTGACTCCAGCATCGTCTCCATCCCCTGTCAAAGAAGACCGACAGAAATAAGGCTTTAACAGGTTTATATGGCAGAGTTGAGATGACCGCCTGCGATCTGGAGTCGAAACCAAGTAGTCTCGCTCAGACACCCGCTTCACAACTGAATAAGGCCCAGAGAATTTCGCCAAAAAAGTCGGGCCTGGGATGGGCAACAAAGCTAGCACCCTATCCCCAGGACTAAACTGCCTCAAAACTGCCTTCTGATCAGACCAGGTTTTCATTTTCTTCTGAGCTTTCCACCCTCTATCGTCGGCTACGCTCTCAAACAAAGAGAAAAAACATCGAGATCTTCTTCATTGAAACGGGGCAGCAGCTTTGTCATTTGAGCGATATTTGTACCCACTGAACGACTACCATTACCATTTTCAGATTGTCCAAGCTTACCCTCTGCAATTAATCGTAAACGCTCCGATTCATGAGTCAGTTTTTTCTCCTCCAATTCCATAGCCAATCGTTTCTCTTCCAATTCATGAGCCCGACGAATTTTTTCCATTTCAACATTACTGTCATACTCCTTTTGTTTTAGTTCACACTCAAGCTCAAACTTCCTCTGTTTATTCTCCATCATCAATAACTCTTTACGCTGCTCAAATGTTAATTCACCTTTTGAACTCGGTAACGTTATTTTTTTACTTGACGCCGGCTCCATGGTTTTCGGTGTCGACGTTGCCTCAGGCTCCGGCTCTGTCGTTACTTTAGGATCTAACATAATTTCATCAGCAGACAAGATTTCTCTGTCTATGAGCCTTGGTCTTACAAAATCTCTAAGCTCTTGCAACTTACAACCTTTCCCCAAAGTAACCTCAATGTCATAATGTTCGGCTATCTTGCGAATATTATCCTTCGTGAGAATCTCAAATAGCGCGTCCGTAGGCGCAACCAGAAACTTATCAACTGCATCCATTGTAAGCTAACTTTACCGTACACACAGCGTGGCGTAATACAACCCTGAACCAACAAATTAACGTTACAAATATGCTTTACAGCAAGGTGACTACAACCTCACAAAATTCAATACGAATTCAATAGCAAATAGCCTACGTGACTGATTAAACCATAACCAAACAGATAGGTTAAACGTGCAGAGCTGGCATTGACTGCGATAACTGAAAACAAACGAATGAATAGGAGTTCCCTGTATCTAACTCGCAAACACACTAAATAAGCTACAACCTGCGTCTTCCTGCGATCCCCAAGAGCTGAGATTTTTATTACACGATACCGCTGGAAGAGATCTATCCGGGCAATAGCCCCTCAAGTCTACATCCACGGCTGTGTCCTCAACCCAGGGCTTCGCACGCCCCCCCAAAAACTTTTTAGAAAACGCAGAGCGGCCTACAATCTAGCACAGGGATAGCATTACTCCAAAAAAAAAACGATCGCAACCAATGCCAAAATGCACTTACCTCTCTCCTTGATTATCGAACAAAAACAGCTCAGTGCTTCTTAAGCTGGTTTCCTCCTCTCCAGCGCGTAGGAAAAATAAACCAAGGAAACGAATAAACAAAAATCCACGTTGGCTCTCAAAATGTTTGTTCTTGTCTAGGGGAAGGCTGCACTCAAGCACACCTTTGAACCAATTGCTCATGCAAATTAGCCACTACTAGGGGTTGCGTCCTAGGACCGCCCACCCATTCACAAAAACAGCAAAA
>JAODXP020000019.1:38939239-38959239 GCA_027497455.2 Sardinella longiceps | reverse complement strand
TCGAACCGACAACCCGTTTTTATTTCTGTCATGATATGAATTTTTCATAAACCGGCAACACCGGTTTAAATAGCCCTAAACACTTGCGGAACGCAGCTGCTGTAAATTGTTTCACAGGGGACGTTTTTCATTGTTGCGCCGCCTAAAACGCATGGAAGAGTGAGAGATTGGAGAGTGAGAGCAGAGACGGTTTATCAAACAATATAAAAAGCTTCTTCATGAGTAAAAGTTGTTATTTATAGAGAGAAATGACATCTTTACTTCCATTATCTTCAGTCAGTCTAACTTCAGTTCCTCAGCGATGTGGACTGAGCCTGTGGTTACCTTAGCAACGGTAAACAAAGCGCCTCCACTTTTCAACTTTCGTCTACCTTGCTGATTACACATGGAAATTTGGTGTGTTTGCAGAAATAGACTGTCGGAACTGCTGCTGCGTAACTTGTAACCTAGAAAGCATTAAATGTATAGATAGTCAACAGAAACCAGGGTTTCCCCAGGTTTGACCACCACAAATTTAAGACCTTTTTGAGACCTTTTCAAGACCACTTCAAAGAAAATTAAGACCTGAACGGCCCAAAATCGCAATCGGCACAGTGGGCTGACCAAACCTTACCTAGTGTTTAACATGGCAAGCCTACAGCGGTTTAAACCACATCAATATTGATGTAATCTAGGGTAAGGTTAGGTCTTATTAATATAAGGTTTTTTAACTACTCGTTTAAAGACAGAAACAAACAAAAAGTAAAGTTTAGCTAACTACACCAACACTGACCTCCTGGTCACAGATCCCACTTTTGAATAAATTCCCCTATTTTTCTAGTCAGAAAGCTGAAGGCTTCATGGAAAAAAAAATAAATAAATAAAATTTCATGTAGGCTTAATACAAAAACCCCTGCCTGACAATTCTGTTCTTTGATCATGACTGGCTACACAGTTTAACCTGCCTTTCCCCTTATTTAATTAAGGTAACCATAATCATAATAATTTTCTTTTATATAGTAGCCTAATATAATCATTGCTATTTTACTCTTTTCTTGTACTTTTTATACTACATTGTATATCTGACTACTGGCATTCATACTGGCCTACAGCAATAGCTTAATCTGTTGACATTTTTGCTGCTGCCACTTTAAATTTAGCTTACACTTCTAAGATAACCTACTGTATATACTTGGAGGACTGATCTTAAATGCTACAGCAATGTGTTGTTTTATCTTTTGGAATTCAGTTTTGGTTGGATTTATCTATATCAATGATATAAGCATTTTGCATTAACAGGCAAATATCTGGATTAAGCCAATTTGCTAATTTAGTTGTAGGATACTTTCATTGAATTTGCGTGATATCCTGTGTGGCATAATAAACCATGCAGCCCCCACGCATAAACTGCAGTGTGCTCTTGGTGCGTCAAAAAAAAAGGGCGCCCGACAAAAACACGGTCAACTTTTCCAACTGAAATAACATTGACTAGCAAACACAAGCTAGCTGGCAAATATCTTTTGTCGTTTAGCTACTAATATTATGACTAACTTCATTCATAATCTCAGTTTTTCATACCCCACCAAGACCGTTTATCTTCCCAATGAGGCTGATAACCATGACGCGCTCAAGACAGATAGAGGGAAGGAGGGGGCTGCTGCTGCCGCTGTGTTTTCACTTGATACAATGACGCGAATACAACATGCTAGGCGCTCACTGGTAGCGCTGAAGCCTGTTTTAAAAAATGACTGTTGGCACAAAGTTTGCAAATTCTATGACGCTGCATTCCGGTTGACTATGAAAGTAGTACATTTATGATATTTAAGACTTTCATTTTGAAAATTAAGACTTTGCAACGGAATTTAAGACTTTTTAAGGCCTTAATTTTGGAACATTTAATTTAAGACTTTTTTAAGACTTTTAAGACCCCGCGGCTACCCTGAGAAACATAAGACTAGTAGGCTATGTTTACAAAGTCTACGGATTTAGTGGGACTGCGCTTTAGAATTGTTAATGTCAACATTCCATACGTCATTGGGATTGAAATTATGACAAGCCAAACTTTTTATCGTGGGGTTTTTGATCGTCGCAGACAAAACAATCATAGGTCGCAGACATGTCACATTAAAGGACCTAATTTTTTTTTTTTTTTAAAAAATAAAAGATTCTGCATTTTTTCTGCAACTACCATGGCATGCGATTCCTTCACTTTAGTCCCATCCTCTGAGTAGGCTACTGACAGAAGTGGAGATCTCTATGAGATTTATTTCTACATTAGGCTAGAATATAATTTCCTTTGTACTGACATCTATTTCATGTCTTGCATTGAGGGAAAGCATTGTAATCATAAGAAACTGTACATGTAAATTCATTTAGAGATATATTAAGATAGCCTAAATGTAAATTCATTTAGAGATATATTAAGATAGCCTAAATGTAAATTCATTTAGAGATATATTAAGATAGCCTAAATGTAAATTCATTTAGAGATATATTAAGATAGCCTAAATGTAGTACACACACCTGTTCCTCTACTCTACTCTATCCATACTCACTCACTCATACTCTACTCTACTAATACTCTATCCATACTCTACTACCCATACTCTACCCTTGCCCATACTCTACTCTATCCATACTCTACCCTTACTCATACTCTACTCTATCCATACTCACTCACTCATACTCTACTCTATCCATACTCTACTCTATCCATACTCTACTCTATCCATACTCTACCCTTGCCCATACTCTACTCTATCCATACTCTACCCTTACTCATACTCTACTCTATCCATACTCACTCACTCATACTCTACTCTATCCATACTCTACTCTACTCATACTAATACTCTATCCATACTCTACCCTTACTCATACTCTACTCTATCCATACTCACTCACTCATACTCTACTCTATCCATACTCTACTCTACTCATACTAATACTCTATCCATACTCTACTACCCATACTCTACTCTATCCATACTCTACTCTATCCATACTCTACTACCCATACTCTACCCTTACCCATACTATACTCTACCCATACTCTACTCTACTCATACTAATACTCTATCCATACTCTACCCTTATCCATACTCTACTCTATCCATACTCTACTCTACACATACTAATACTCTATCCATACTCTACCCTTGCCCATACTCTACTCTACTCATACTCTACTCTATCCATACTCTACTACCCATACTCTACCCTTGCCCATACTCTACTCTATCCATACTCTACTCTATCCATACTCTACCCTTACCCATACTCTACTCTATCCATACTCTACTCTACTCATACTCTACTCTATCCATACTCTACTCTACCCATACTCTACTCTACCCATACTCTACTCTATCCATACTCTACTCTATCCATACTCTACTCTACCCATACTCTACTCTATCCATACTCTACTACCCATACTCTACTCTATCCATACTCTACTCTATCCATACTCTACTCTACCCATACTCTACTCTATCCATACTCTACTCTTACTCTATCCATACTCTACTCTATCCATACTCTACTCTACTCATACTAATACTCTATCCATACTCTACCCTTACCCATACTATACTCTACCCATACTCTACTCTATCCATACTCTACTCTATCCATACTCTACCCTTACCCATACTCTACTCTATCCATACTCTACTCTATCCATACTCTACTCTACTCATACTCTACTCTATCCATACTCTACCCTTATCCATACTCTACTCTACTCAATGGCCTGTCCTGATTAAACACACAACTCACACTCTACTCACACTCTAACCTACTCGTACTCTTCCTGCCTTATGAGTCATACTATGGTTTTATGTTCTATTTGGTTTCTGATTGTTCATGTCTTCCTTGTATGTCAATACATGTCTAACTGCCACTCTTGGCCAGGACTCTCTGGGAGAAGAGCTACTGTAACTCAATGGGACATTTCCTGGTTAAATAAATAAAGGCAAAAATAAATAAACAAATTAAAATTGTGACAATAATTCAGATTCTGCAAACTGAGAAAAATATTTGCAATTGAATCTTAAAAATCAGCTAATGTTACTGAGCAGCGGTGAACTACAATTGCAACCTACAGCACTCAAAGGTTAGCTGAGCTAATTCAACTTAGCAGCAGCTAACATTTAAAGTTAGCTAGTGTAACAGAGGCCAGCTAGCTCGGCTAGCTCGGCGGTAGTAGGTGTAAATCCTCATCACCCAATTCCATGGGCGCTTCTAACATGCTGAGTTAGAAGCTCGGACTTTTGGCTCAGTTGGTTAGAGCGTCCCACTCCCACGGCGGGAGTTTGTAGCTTGCGGGGTGGCGGGTTCGAGACCCGTGTGCGGTGAGGACCGCCACCGGCTACACTAACATACCTCAGAATCAGTTAACCTGAGGTTAGCTAACATACCATAGCATAAGCTAATATTTGAGATTAGCAAACATTCCTTAGCATAAGCTAACATTTGAGGTCAGTATCTTAGTTTAGCATCAGTTAAAATTTGAAACATATTTAGATCAGCTAGCGCGCGCACGCACACACACACACACACACACACACACACACAAACAATTCTCATCCCACATTATTCCTCTGGAACTTCTGTAGTGTGAGTGTGTGTGTGTGTGTGTGTTACGGGGGTGTTATGTCCGTTAGCAGGTCAAGCTGAGTGGATTAGACCATAAAGCTACTTAGGAACACACAGCTGTCTGGCCTAGACCTGTTCCACATACAATACTACACACACACACACACACACACACACACACACACACACACACACACACACACACACCTGTTCCACATACAATACTGTACTGCACACACACACACCTGTTCCACATACAATACTGTACACACACACACACACACACACCTGTTCCACATACAATACTGTACTGCACACACACACACACACACACACACACACACACCTGTTCCACATACAATACTGTACACACACACACACACACACACACACACACACACACACCTGTTCCACATACAATACTGTACACACACACACACACACACACACACACCTGTTCCACATACAATACTGTACTGCACACACACACACACACACACACACACCTGTTCCACATACAATACTGTACAGCACACACACACACACACACACACACACACACACACACACCTGTTGCACATACAATACTGTACTGCGCACACACACACACACACACACACACACACTACACACACACACCTGTTCCACATACAATACTGTACACACACACACACACACACTAACAACAGCCCGCCCCCACACAAACACACACATCTGCTTTCCATACCATACTGAGTACACCAACAACAGCCCCATCCCCCCACCCCCCTCACACACACTAACAACAACCCGCCCGAACACACACACGCACACACACACACGCCTGCTCTACATACAATATTGAACACACACAAACAAGCACAGCCACACACCTGTTGGCATATAGTGCCAAGACAAACAGTGCCCCAGATATAAAACACTGTACACACACACACACACACACACACACACCAGTGCTCCACAGATATAAAACAAACACACACACACACCTGTTGGCATATAGTGCCAACACAACCAGTGCCTCAGATATAACGCACTGTGTACACTACACACACACACACACACACACACACCACACACACACACACTCACCAGTAGGCATAGTATGCCACGGCCAAGACCACCAGTGCTCCACAGATTCCGGTGAAGATCATGACTGCTCCTTGATTCAACATGATGAATGCAGCCCAAATCCACAAGCTTTCAGAGAAGAGCCGAGTGTGTGTGTGTGTGTGTGTGTGTGTGTGTGTGTGTGTGTGTGTGTTTGGCCGTGAGGCCAAAGCTTTCAGAGAAGAGGAGCAGCCCACACACTAATGAGGGAACCGCTAGAGCCTCTAGGTAACCGTAACCGTAGAAACGGCCTCAAGAGCGGTAACCGTATCCGTAGAAATAGCCTCTAGAGCAGAAACTGTAACCGTAGAAACCACCTGAAAAGCGGCAACCGTAACCGTAGAAACCACCTGAAAAACGGTGACTGTAACCGTAACCGTAGAAACAGCCTCAAGAGCGGCAACTGTAACCAGGAACAAGCGATGTGAGCAGCGGCTACTCAGCCATGCTAATCCTGTTAGCGCTGCGCTGCGCAGAAGAGCAGATTATTATGGGGTGTGTGTGTGTGTGTGTGTGTGTGTGTGTGTGTGCGCTGCGCTGCGCAGAAGAGCAATCTGGGCAGATTATGATGATGACAGCAAGAACACCGCGATCAGTGGGATTGGATCCTCTCGGGCGGAACAGAAACGCACAATCAGCGTCTTCAGGGTCGTGGCGGGGTTAGAGGTCAAGAGGAGGAAGCCAACGTCCAGAGGAAGCCAACGCTGCAGCTCGTTATCGGAGACCTAGCCTGGGCGGCGAGTGAGCGAGCGAAAAAGCAAGTTCACCTTTGTGAGTGTGTGAGGAGACAGCCTAGGTGGCGAGCGAGTGAGCGAGTGAGAAAGCAACTTCACCTGTGTGAGTGTGTGAGGAGGGCTAGCAGCTAGCTTCAGGGGCCAACTGTGCTGAAGCTCTGCAGACACACACACACACACACACACACACACACACACACACACACACACACACACACACTTGCGTCTGGAAACGAGGCGATGTCATCAGCCCAGCAACAAGAACACTAATCCCCAGAGCTGATTAGGCAGATGATCACTGCACTCACACACACACACACACACACACACACACACACACACACACACACACACAGATGATCACCCTCAGTCCTACAGCACCCTGGTTATGTCTCAGTCAATTTACATCAACCTGCTGGGCACAGAAGATGCAGGCCATTGGAGTGTGTGTGTGTGTGTGTGTGTGTGTGTGAGCTGATGCAGGCCATTGGAGTGTGTGTGTGAGTGTGTGTGTGTGTGTGTGTGTGTGTGTGTGTGTGTGTGTGTGTGTGAGTTGATGCAGGCCATTGGAGTGTGTGTGTGTGTGTGTGTGTGTGAGCTGATGCAGGCCATTGGAGTGTGTGTGTGTGTGTGTGTGTGTGTGTGTGTGAGCTGATGCAGGCCATTGGTCTGTGTTTGTGTGTGTGTGTATGTGTGAGAGCTGATGCAGGCCATTGACGTGTGTGTGTGTGTGTGTGAGTGAGTTGATGCAGGCCATTGGAGTGTGTGTGTGTGCGCGCTGATGGAGGCCATTGGTGTGTGTGTCTGTGTGTGTGTCTATGTGTGTGAGTTGATGCAGGCCATTGATGTGTGTGTGTGTCTATGTGTGTGAGTTGATGCAGGACATTGGTGTGTGAGTGTGTGTGTGTGTGTCTGTATGTGTGTGAGTTGATGCAGGCCATTGGTGTGTGTGTGTGTGTGACTGAGCGTGTGTATGTTTGTTGGTTGGCGTGTGTTGGTTCTATCTCCAGTAGTCATGACTCATAACCATATATGGTGCTTCTGAAAAATATTGTGATATAGGATTTTGGTCATACGGCCCAGCTCTACTGCAGTAGCAGATGATACTCCAGAAATGCATCATCATCTCTGACAGTATCTGATGAGAAAACAATCATTTGAGCCATTTGAGACTTGAGACTTGACATGGACGTGAGAGGCTCCAGACTTGAGAAAAATGACTTGTGAACATGGCTGGTGTTAGTATATAATATCAGACTTGTGAACATGGCTGGTGTTAGTATATAATATCAGACTTGTGAACATGGCTGGTGTTAGTATTTAATATCAGACTTGTGAACATGGCTGGTCTTAGTATATAATATCAGACTTGTGAACATGGCTGGTGTTAGTATATAATATCAGACTTGTGAACATGGCTGGTGTTAGTATATAACATCAGTGTGTGTGTGTGTGTGTGTGTGTGTGTGTGTGTGTGTTAGTATATTACTGAAGGTGTAATAACAAAGGGTCTTATTAAACTCAAACAAACACACACACACACACACATTAACCTCATTGACCTCTGTTACCATGGTTACATGTAACAGAGGTCAGAGGTCACCTCAAGCAGTTCAGCCCCAGGCTTGACTCCATGCGGCTCCTTATTGTTACAGCCAAACTAAATTCACTCACACACACACACACACACAGGTTCTTTGTTACAGCCAAACTATTAGTTTCTATTAGCCAACGGAACTATTAAGGTTCTAGCCAACGGAACTATTCAGGTTGTATAGCCAATGGATGGATCATCAGGCAGCATATGAACTATTACGGTTCTATTAGGTTCTATCAGCCAACGGATGGATCAACAGGCAGCACATGAAAGTCTGTCACACCTGCAAACAAACACCTGCCTGCTCACCTGAGCACTCACTCACTCTAAGGTACAATCAGATAAGATTAAGATACGATACGATAAGATTAAGATAATCTTAGATAAGACTTTACTCATCCTGAAGGAAATTCAAGAAAATGAATTGAACTGAAAGTTATTGAAATTTTAAAAAAAAATACACATAACAAATGGGAAGTCCCATCAGGCTACAATATGTCTGAGATTGTTGATTTAGTTTAAATAGTCTGAGATTGTTGATTTAGTTTAAATAGTCTAATATTGTTTATTTAGTGTAAATAGTCTAATATTGTTTATTTAGTCTAAATAGTCTGAGATTATTGATTAAGTTTCAAAATAGTCTGAGATTGTTTATTTAGTTTAAATAAGTTTAAACTGTGAACTAGTCGGAGATAACTTATCTTACACTGTGAAATAGCATATTGCTAACAGTACCGACAGTGGGCTGCTGCACTCACTCACACACACACACACACACACACACACACACACACACACACACACAGAGAGACTTAGCTTACACTGTGAAATAGCATATTCCTAACAGTACCGACAGTGGGCTGCTGCACACACACACACACACACACACACACACACACACACACACACACACACACACAGACTTAGCTTACACTGTGAAATAGCATATTCCTAACAGTACCGACAGTGGGCTGCTGCACTCACTCACACTCACACGCACACACACACACACACACACACACACACACAAACACAGACATAGCTTACACTGTGAAATAGCATATTTCTAACAGTACCGACAGTGGGCTGTTGCTCACAAAAAAGCAAGAAAATAAACCTGACGAATCACAGCCCATCGTCTTCTCTATGGGCATCCTGCGCATGGATGGACACTTCAGAAATACTAGAAGCACACACACACACACACACACACACACACACACACACACACACACACATACTAAGACAGACTTCACACTCACAGGGTACAGTCCAACTCCTGCCTCAATCACCACAAACCACACTCTCTGCTTATACCTCACACACCCTTACTTCTATACTGCACACACACACACACACACACACACACACACACGTCCTCTGCTTCTATGTTACACACACACACACACACACACTTCCTCTGCTTCTATGTTACACACACACACACACACACACCACACACACACACACACACACACACACACACACACAGACAGACAGGGAACCTAGCTGATTGGTTGGGGGTATTAAAAAGAAAGACATTTTCATTCCCAATTCATTCATCAGAGCCAGGCTCTCAAAGCAGAGAGAAAACAAGGACATTATTTTCAGATTTTGGAATTGAACCCAGAACTATGAGAAACAAATGTGTGAGCCACAGGCTAAGACACACACACACACACACACGCTAAGACATGATGGGTTGTGAAACGGATTCTTCTACACAACGCCAGATGATTCATCAGTAAACGAACTTCGAAGCCGCTACGCTACGCTGGAAGAGCGCTTCTTGCACAAGACCCTATTGCTGTAAAATTCATCTTAAGATAATAACAAGATAAGATACACACACACACACACACACACACACACACACACACACACACACACACACACACACACACTTGTCCCGCAGGTCCACACACTGCTGACAACACAACACACACGTCACGGAACACGCCACGGCTGAACTCCAGTAACCCGGGGAAGGAAGGGCTCCTCTGGTGAAGCCTCTCTCTCTCTCTAGTCCGGGTGGAAATATAGGCGAATGATATGGGTCCCATCAGCGCTGTCACATCATTTAAACACGTTACAGGCACTTTCTCCCGAACACATTTATTTTATAGCCAAAGCAGTAACGTTACGATCATTAACTTACGTTAAGTTAACGTCAGTGAGCGCTGCAATGGTTCTCACCAGAGTCCACCTGCTAAGTCTAGCTCCACCTGCTAGCGGTGCTGTCAGCCCATAGCTCAGGCTAGAACTACACCGCATTGGCGTGGGTACTGTACGCTAGACAGCGCATTGGCGTGGGTATGAACGCTTGCTTGGGCAGCCTGTAGCGCAGACACCTTCACTCCCCACAGCTGTCATGTGGACAGGGATAGATAGAGGGGCTCCGTCACAGCAATGACACATGACAGCATTAAACTCTAACGTTACTCCATCACATAAGGTTAGGCCTCAACTTTATTACCCCAATGCTAACGTTAGATCCATGCTGTGACCAAAGCGAATAGTGCCAACTTAGGAGCAAACATCCTACTGTTGGCCCATCACCGTTAGCTAACATTAACGTTATGTTACTGCAGACCAGAGAACTATTTGCTGCAACTCCCGTCTAACGTTATGTTAACTTAGCATTGGTGCTTCATACCTGCTTTCTGAAGCGGGACAGGTCTCCAGATCTTTTCCGTGGCTGTGTGTTTATAGCGGCAGCAGCACAAATGCACCGGCATTAGCAAATATTGCAGCCGAGTCAGACGCTCCTCCGTGGGGCTGAGCAGTCAGTGTGTGTCGCTATCCTTCCTTTGTCCGTCCGTTAGTTAGGTCGCCATCCGCAGACTGCTCTGGCTGTGCGCACAAGTGATCAACTTCCTGTGCGACCACATAATCTCTCCGGCTGGAAACTGTATCCAATACGCAGCATGTTGACAACTTCACCGTCTGCACTGAGCCAGCGGCGGACTTGGAGATGTAGAGTAGACATATGTGTAGGCAAAATTGTTCAAACTATTGTTTTTTTTTTGTTGTTGTTGTTGTTGTTGTTGTTGTTGTTGTTTGTTTGTTTTACTCAACTGAACTCAATGAGCAAAACCTTCGACTCAACCAGCAAAACTTCATAAATAGGCTTTATTCTGTTTACAGAAATACTTGCTAAACGCACTCTCTTTAAATAGGTATTTCTGTAAATGTCAACAATAGCTTAGGCTACACACAACCCATACAACATAGCATAAGCACATATAGACATACAACTCTAACACAACCCATACAAAATACCATAAGCACATAGAGACATACAACTCTAACACAACCCATACAAAATACCATAAGCACATACAGACATGGAGTAGTCAGTAAAACCAAGCCAGCTCGCGTAGAAGATAACCCAGAACTGAATTGGATTTAAAGTTACTCATTTCAATTTGTACTGATTGGATTACTCCAATCACTGATTATTTCCATTTGTAAGTTCCTGGACAATACAAAAGCACCAATGCTGAGCATTACAATAAGGCAGGGGTGGGCAATTATTTTGGCCCCAGAGCCACACTGGCTTTTGTGGCCACTGGAATTTGTTGTCAAAACAGTCTTCTTCCAAGGATCACAAATCAGAAACGCTTTTGCAGATTTGCAGAAAAATTGCAGGTTTTTAATAATTCGATAATTTTTTTTATTATTATTATTTTTAAAAACTGTGGCTGAGAACTGAAATATTGTATGTGTAACGGATGCCAACTAGCTCAGCTACCTGGTGGCAGTATGTGTCAATCCTCACCGCTGGGTGCCTCCACTGACCTCAAAAAAAGTTCTTTTTTTGAGGTCAGTGGGTGCCTCTAACTCCTGAGTTCTAGAACTAGAACTAACTCCTGAGTTCTACCTCAGTGGTTAAAGCATCCGACTCCTGAGTTCTCCTGAGTTCTACCTCAGTGGTTAAAGCATCCGACTCCCATGCCGTGGGTTAAGTTAGGGTTAGGGTTAGTAGTTGACGGAGTGGCAGGTGCGAGACCCGGGTTGGGTGAGAACAGGTCCGGCTACATAAGTACTAGTAGGGTTAGGGTTAGGGTTAGAGAAATGTATTTGTGTGGTAGGCTAGTGTACTGTAGGTCTGTGTGTGTGTGTGTGTGTGTGTGTGTGTGTGTATTCCATATGTCTGTGTGCCTATGTTTCTGATGTGTGTGGCACTCAGTTTCCTTCTGGATAATACATATAATGTTTAATCCACAAAAATACAACCTAAATACAATCCAGTGGAATATAAAACATTAAGAAAATCAATATAAAATCTTTCACAGTAACGTAAAATGTAATAGAATATAGAATACATAAAGTACATAGAATATTCCACTTTTTTAATGAAAATTGGTCATTCAACCTCTTCCCTGAAATTGCATATTTGGGTAAAGGCATTTTGGTCCCAGAGCATGCACTCACAACCTAAATTTTAGCTTTAGCTTAGCATAGTCTTGGGAATGTAATGCAGCCAAAGAATTGCTATCTGGTTCCTTTATATTCCAGCATCTATGCAAAGCTAAAGCTAATATAACGCTAAATTTGGGGTAGTCAGAATAGGAAAAATGCATGCACCAAGACTACAATGGTTTTACCCACATATGTAACTCTAGGTAAGAGGGTGAATAACCAAATTAACTAACCCCAACCCTAACCCATATACTCTAGGTAAGAGTGTGAATAACCCTAACCCATATACTCTAGGTAAGAGTGTGAATAACCCTAACCCATATACTCTAGGTAAGAGTGTGAATAACCCTAATCCATATGTAACTCTAGGTAAGAGTGTGAATAACCCTAAGCCATATACTCTAGGTAAGAGTGTGAATAACCATAACCCATATACTCTAGGTAAGAGTGTAAATAACCCTAACTCTAATACCCCGGCGGGGTATTCAGTTCTGGGGTGTGTTTCCCAAAAGCATAGTTGCTAACCTGTTAGCAACTTAGTTGTCAATGGAAAATTAAATTGCAATCAACATAGTATCCAACTTAGTTAGCAACTATGCTTTTTGGAAACACATGTCACAGGGGTGATTTGTGTGAGTTGTCTGTGTTTGTCTGTAGAGGGAGCTTACCAAGGAGGTTATATATAAACTGGAGACAACGACTAAGTCCCGCCCTCCATACAACTGAATGGCCGAGGCTAGGCTAGTAAATGCGGTGAATTGACAGTCAATGCCATTGTGAACACTGGAGGTAACAGGCCACGGCCATGCCCATGCTGCCCATGCGCAAAGTTCCAAAGTTGGAAATGACGCATGGACTCACGTTGAATCTCTTTGCAAAAACAGTAGTCCTTCAGTCCAGACGGTGGTGATAATGCACATAGTTTGTTGGCCATACAATACGAGGAAGAAAGTTCTGTCGAGAACGTGCCTGAAGTTTTATAGCATTCATGACAGTACACTTTTTTTACAAGCCCCTCAAGAAATAAGCAAAGAGTAACCAGAGATCATGGAATATTGCTTTTACTCTCCCCGGAGAAATAACATTTCGCATGTAACAGCCCACCAACTTGTAAGTGCATGAGTGCTCGTGCCCAGCATGACTCTCGTGCATGCGCTGACATGGTTCGGATTGTGACTCCATACTTAAATATGGCGATGCTAAAGTGCCGCCGTTCTTGACCCCCTGGAGCTTACCTGTCTGTCGACAGTCACATGGTACACAGGGCACACTCTCCACACAGGTGGGGTCAATTAGAGTTAATTAGGTAGACAGCATTTTAATGGGGAGCTCATTGTGTGAGGGGGAGAGAATAGTGCATGAGTGTGTGTGTGTGAGCGAATAGTGCATGAGTGTGTGTGTGTGTGTGTGTGTGAGCATGGGCCTAAGAGGGAACTGTGAGCAGAAGTCTTTGGATGTGAACACGGGCATAGTAAGCAACCTTGAGTGGTAGACCTTGGAGAAACCGATGAAGTTCCTGACTGAGAATGCGAGAGGGAACAAGCCTATGGCAATCACTACTGAAGTCATCTTCCAGCCGTCCCACGCCGTTGAAGGAACACTGTTACGGGCGTAGCCCGCTGCCTACAGATTCATCCGGGGGTGCGACGCCAGTCGCCCTCCACAAAGCTAAGTGGCTCTTAGCCTGCTTGTTGCTGATTGATAGACACACGTCCTTAGATATGTAATAGTCCAGTGGCCTCATATGTTGTGTGTGTGTGTGTGTGTGTGTGTGTGTGTGTGTGTGCGTGCTTTCCTGTGGCTACAAAAACTATACTGGCCTTCCACTGAATATGTTTGCTGTGTTCTACTATTTGTGGTGACACTTATTCTGACCTGGCCACTGGAAGCTGTTATATATTCTGGGGACGACTTGTGCCATTCAATTGACAGTGTGGCATGTGTGTGTTGGCATTAGTCCTTTCTCTCTCTCTCCCTTTACCAGTGGGACTCGGACCCTGGGCTGAGGCAAGTAGTGTGCTGCGGGTCTGGCGGCCTCATCATTGACTCTTCCCCCATTCACCTACTGCTCAGCGTGTGTGCACTCTGTGAACCTCCAACTGCCTCTCTCCACTCCCCTCCCCCAGTGACTGTGTGCTGCTTACCTCTGACTAAAGACTGGATCGCGGGTTATGCCCTTTGTGCATGGACTAACTTTTTAACAACAGAAATGGACCTTCTATATAATAAAATATTTATCTTTTTAACAACAGAAATGGACCTTCTATTTAATAAAATATTCATCTTTTCATAATTCAGTTGCCCTGCTCTGGTGTGTTGGGTGGTCACAGTTAACTCCCCAGATCAACAGTCTCCCTCCTTGGTTACACACACCCCAGGGGTTTGAAACGATTTGACAGCTCATCTATTCAGCTTCGCTTATTGGCCGGTTGCCTCTCTACCGATGTAAACCCGCCCCAGAAGACCGTCCCCAGACCATGGATACGGATGAACATTTGTATTATGGGCTGGCTATGTCAGGCTAACTCACTGTAGTTAGCAACTATACTTTCTGGAAACGGACACCTAGGCCGATCTGAAAGTTTTGCGTTTCCATTTGACAACACAGTATAGAAGCCGTGGTAGTGTACCCCTAGAAACGTCTCAAGCGGAGCCCAAGTGTACCCCAGTTTCACAGTGTTCCCCTAGAACTGTTCCAAGTGTACCCCAGTTTCATAGTGTTCCCCTAGAACTGTCCCAAGTGTACCCCAGTTTCATAGTGTTCCCCTAGAACTGTTCCAAGTGTACCCCAGTTTCATAGTGTTCCCCTAGAACTGTTCCAAGTGTACCCCAGTTTCATAGTGTTCCCCTAGAACTGTTCCAAGTGCACCTCAGTACAGATGAGTTGCTGGGGTAACATATGCTCCCAAACTAACCAGCTCCGTGGCAGGTTAACTGCAAGACTTAATAAAGTGGTGTCTCAGAAAATGCAATCAGTCAGAAACACGTCACAAAAAAGATCTTTCCCACTAAATAAAGGTTGATAGATTTTGCAAACACTGTGACCATGCATGAATTCCCACATTTACCAAACAACTATTTATATTTCAAAGTATCTATTAGGAATAATTGTAGTAATGAGCCTAGTGTTGAGCTCGTGCACACAGCCTTATCTAACAAGAGGCAGTGGCGGCTAACTTGCGTTGATGGAATGGCTTCAGCCTCATGTCTAAGTTGAAGCTACTTCAAACGAGGCTTCATCGCAGATATCGTTAGCCACTTTGCAGCAATACCCCCCTGGGGTTAGGGTTAGGGTTGGGGTTAGGGTTAGGGTTAGGGTTACCCCCCTGGTCATCACAACCCACTTGCCTGGCCGCCTGGCCATCTAGCCAGAGCTTCACTAAGGATGTGGAGGTGAGAGATGTTCCCTTTACACACACACACACACACACACACGCGCACACACACACACACACACACGCGCACACACACACACACACACACACGAGGTCCTCCCTTTATTGCAGTGTTTCTCAAACTTTTCCAGAATGTGCACCACTTTGCCCAAAAATATTTTTCAGGGACCACCCATCCTCACGCCCCTCACCAAGTCACTTGCTGCTACCCCTTCCCTTCCCTTCCACCAAATCAACAGGCAATTCTAAATTGGGATTCATGGGCACTTCAAATTCAGACAGCTTCAAGTTTTTAATAACAATTACAGGCCTGCTTCATAGGCACGATGAGCAGTCCGAGGGTGTGTGTGTGTGTGTGTGTGTGTGTGTGTGTGTGTGTGTGTGTGTGTGTGTGTGTGTTACAGGCCTGCTTCATAGGCACTTCACCTACTGTATTTGGCTTTCAAATCATTTTAGTGAGAAAACAGACAACTACACACACACACACACACACACAGGGTTCCCATAATCACACACACACACACACACACACACACAGGGTTCCCATAATCACACACACACACACACACACACACACAGGGTTCCCATAATCACACACACGGTCACTAAAACAGTGAGAAACAGTCTAATTCATACAGACAGATACACACACACACACACACACACACACACACACACACACAGATACACACACACACACACACACACACACACACACACACACACAGATACACACACACAGACACACACACAGACACACATACAGTCACTAAAATAGTGAGAAACAGACTAAATTCATACACACACACACACACACAGACACTCACACAGACACACACACTCACACGCCGTTTCCATTACTCTAGCTTTATTGCCTTGTAACACAGATTAGAAATGTGGATTTGTACTGTGTGTGTGTGTGTGTGTGTGTGTGCGGATTTGTACACTACAATCATCATTAGAACATGTTATAAAAACCAAGCACTAAAAACTTTACCAAACAGTTAGAACAATTGTAATGTTAGGATTCTAAAGATCATCATCGCTGCTTAAGATCTTTTGCCCCAAGAAAGAAAGAAAGAAAGAAAGAAAGAAAGAAAGAAAGAAAGAAAGAGCGACAGAAAGACAAAAAGAGAAAGAAAGTAAGAACTAACGGAACGGAACGGAAGCCAGGCAGACAGATCACGGTGATCACTGTTGAACTTTGACCTTGTAATGGACAGTACAGATGGAGCCAGGAGGGCTGGGGTCGGAGGTCAAGGTGAGGACCAGAGACTCCGCCCTCTGCGCTGACATCATCGACTGGTGTGTGGGGGGGTGGGGTGGGGGTGGGGGGCACACATAGCACGGAATTTCACCAAGAGAGCGCAGAGCACAGGGGTCAAAAGGTCAAGGGGTCGAGACTAACCTAAACACAGCGGTTGGTTCACACACAGGGAGCACAGAATTGAGAGCCATCACCATTGGACACAAAAATAAAATATATAATATATAATTAATAAATAAATAAATAAACGGTCTCTATAAATCGACATCCTAACATGTTCAAGTTCAGTGCATGTAAGGATTCATAGGAATAGAATTATTATCTATTTATTTATTATTCATTAATAGAATTAGAACTATTTATTTATTATTCATTAATAGAATTAGAACTATTTGTTTATTATTCATTAATAGAATTAGAACTATTTGTTTCGCCACTCAATCAGTCACCTCGTTGGCCTGAGCATTTCACACACAGCGTTATTCACAGGGGGAACCATCCTGACCAAACACACACACACACACACACACACACACACACACACACACACACACACACACACAGCGTTATTCACAGGGGGAACCATCCTGACCAAACACACACACACACACACACACACACACACACACACACACACACACACACACACACACACAGCGTTATTCACAGGGGGAACCATCCTGACCAAACACACACACACACACACACACACACACACACACACACACACACACACACACACACACACACACACACAGCGTTATTCACAGGGGGAACCATCCTGACCAAACACACACACACACACACACACACACACACACACACACACACACACACACACACACACACACAGCGTTATTCACAGGGGGAACCATCCTGACCAAACACACACACACACACACACACACACACACACACACACACACACACACACACACACACACAGCGTTATTCACAGGGGGAACCATCCTGACCAAACACACACACACACACACACACACACACACACACACACACACACACACACACACAGCGTTATTCACAGGGGGAACCATCCTGACCAAACACACACACACACACACACACACACACACACACACACACACACACACACACACACACACGCGTTATTCACAGGGGGAACCATCCTGACCAAACACACACACACACACACACACACACACACACACACACACACACACACACAGCGTTATTCACAGGGGGAACCATCCTGACCAAACACACACACACACACACACACACACACACACACACACACACACACACAGCGTTATTCACAGGGGGAACCATCCTGACCAAACACACACACACACACACACACACACACACACAGTGTTATACACAGGGGAACCATCCTGACCAAACACACACACACACACACACACACACACACACACACACACACACACACACACAGTGTTATTCACAGGGGGAGCCATCCTGACCAAACACACACACACACACACACACACACACACACACACACACACACACACACAGTGTTATTCACAGGGGGAACCATCCTGACCAAACACACACACACACACACACACACACACACACACACACACACACACACACACACAGTGTTATTCACAGGGGGAACCATCCTGACCAAACACACACACACACACACACACACACACACACACACACACACACACAGCGTTATTCACAGGGGGAACCATCCTGACCAAACACACACACACACACACACACACACACACAGCGTTATTCACAGGGGGAACCATCCTGACCAAACACACACACACACACACACACACACACAGCGTTATTCACAGGGGGAACCATCCTGACCAAACACACACACACACACACACACACACACACACACACACACAGCGTTATTCACAGGGGGAACCATCCTGACCAAACACACACACACACACACACACACACACACACACACACAGCGTTATTCACAGGGGGAACCATCCTGACCAAACACACACACACACACACACACACACACACACACACACACACACACACACACACACACAGTGTTATTCACAGGGGGAACCATCCTGACCAAACACACACACACACACACACACACACACAGCGTTATTCACAGGGGGAACCATCCTGACCAAACACACACACACACACACACACACACACACACACACACACAGCGTTATTCACAGGGGGAACCATCCTGACCAAACACACACACACACACACACACACACACACACACACACACACACACACACAGTGTTATTCACAGGGGGAGCCATCCTGACCAAACACACACACACACACACACACACACACACACACACACACACACACAGCGTTATTCACAGGGGGAGCCATCCTGACCAAACACTCTTTACACCATGCGTAACACACACACACACACACACAGCATCGTTCTCAGGGTGACCAACAGGGAGAGCCATCCTGACCAAACACTTTGCTCCATGCGTACACACACACACACACACACACACACACACACAGCGTTATTCACAGGGGGAGCCATCCTGACCAAACACTCTTTACACCATGCGTAACACACACACACACACACACACAGCATCGTTCTCAGGGTGACCTACAGGGAGAGCCATCCTGACCAAACTTCACTTTGCTCCATGCGTAACACACACACACACACACACACACACACACACACACACACACAGCATCATTATCAGAGTGACCTACAGGGGGAGCCATCCTGTCCAAACACTCTTTACACCATGCGTAACACACACACACACACACACACACACACACACACACAGACACACACCACACCACACCACACACAGACACACACACACACCATGCGTAACACACACAGAGCAGCCGGCGTTTCTTATGGGGCAGTAACCATCTTG